>CABHPH010158032.1:0-17774 GCA_902168325.1 Peromyscus nudipes
GTCAATGTACAAGATAATGGGTTTCATAGATTGGTTCATATATAATATATATATAATTACAGAAAATTACAACCACTCTATTATCTGTACCGGCATTATCATTTTTTAGTTTTTAATATTCCCTTGTTGCCATCCCTTTAGTCTTTATCTTAACTTCTGTTCTCACTACCAACAAGCCCAGCTCAGAAATACAGTGATGTTTTATTAACACAAATGTGTAATGAAATAATCTAATCATTTCTTAGCTTCTCCAAACCTGAAATGCCTTCTCTCCTTTTCTTAAGAACAAATGTTAGAAAGGAAAAGATCTTTAAATAGCTACAACTAATGGAATGCCTTGGCAAGGGAGCATTATGTACATATTATTGTGTTCATGATTTTCCACCGCAATGACAGAATGCCCGGGAAAGGCAATCTAGAAATGGAAAGATCTGTTTGGTTCACAGTTTCCTTCCTCTGTCAACTTGTGGTTTCAGGGTCTGTGGTAAGGCAGGCATCATGACTGAAGGTCATGGCAGAAGGAAGTTATTCAGTTCATGATGGCCAGAAGCAAAGGAAGGAAGAGCACAGTGCTAGAGACATGGTTCCCCCTTGAAAGGCATCCTTAGTAGCATCAGCAGCATTCATTTGTGGTTATAAGAAGATTATATGTTATATTAAAGGAGTGGATTTCTTTTTCTCATGGAAATAAATTGTTAGCAATTGTTATGGCTGGAATGTCAAATGTACCCCAAGGGTTCTTGCACTGATATCCCCAAAGGCCCTCGTAAAGGGTTGATTCTCTGAGTTAGGGAAGGGATTGGAATATGAAGGTCTGACATCATTGCTAGATTCATAATTTTATGATGGTATTTGGAGTTTTTGAAGGATGTAAATAATACACATATACATATAAATAAATAAAAATAAAATAAATCTTTATAAAATACATCAAAGGTAACCAAAGACATCTCCTGGTTAGCTGGTAATGCTTGAGTGTATAATGAAATACAAATAAACATAACAAGAAGCTACTCTATATTATTACATAGTTATTTTTCTTTTTTTTTTCCGATTTATGGGTCAGGCACACAGTGTTGTGTTCTGACACCGCCATAGGGAATTGAACCCAGGACCTCTGGAAGGACAGGTGGCGCTCTTAACCTCTGAGCCACCTCTTTGGCTCGTAGTTATTTTTCTTAATTTCATTTCAGAAACACTAATTGCTACTATTATGATAATGATTTAATATAGTTAAATAGATATTACTGAGAATGATTTAATTAAAATATGATTTAAAAATAGTTATCATTATTATTATTTATGAAATTTTATTGAAATTACTTTTATGTTGTCCCAAAAAGTCATTTTCTTATAAGATATTCTGTCAGCTATTACAAAATTTTATATTGTTAAATTTTCAGGAAATTAAAGTCAACTGTTTAAAGTATGGTATTTGCATATTTTTATTTGCTTTTTATTTTATTTGTTATTTTTCTTTGAAAATTTCTGTAAATAATTACTTTTCAATAAAATCCTAATTATCTTCAATTCTTACATTCACTGTCCATCTCCTTTGTCACTTTTAGAAACTGTTATTATGTCTAGATCTTTCCAAGTTTCAACAAAAATGGCTTCTTAATTTAAAAATCTCTCAGCAGCCACATACAACAGTTGAACATATCTTATTTTTTATGGGTACCTACAGAACCATGAACTAGAAAAGGAAGTCAAGCAGAATGAAAGGCCTTCTTCATTACTGAGCACTTTCCATCCTGCAAAACTGCAGTCACACTATGTGGAAGGAGGCCTTCGCAAATCAGTCAGCATGTTTCTTCTCCTAGTGAGTCCCCCTGCCTCTCCACTCCCTCCTGCGTGGAAAGCACTGTCAGTCATCCTGTCAAGACAGGCCTTAGCCTCAGACGTCTACAATGCTGGGTGAAAATAGGAAGGCTGCCCTGCGGGGTCTGGATGGAGTTTAGTGCTGCTGTAGGCTGTGTTGTACCAACGCTGAGCAGAGATCTCAAGTAACAGGAGTTTCCTTCATAAAAATGTGCTTTTGTCATGGATATTTTGTCTTTGTGCATATGTGTGCTATGGAGTCATATCTCAATGGATAGTTCCATTGCTCAGGTCCGGATTTAAGGGTCACATGCTCAATGTTAACAGCACCTGTGGAAAAGGAAATGAATCGCCAGCATTGTGATGAGCCGCTACACATTGTCTCCAGCATCACCTGATCAGGACTGCCATTTATGACCCATTCTTGCTCAGTTTGGCAGCAATAGTATTTGGTATTTCATACACCACCTGACTTAGAAAATCGGCTGTGGAGCAGGGTGCCCCCTGGGTCCCATCCAACCCTGGACCATCAGACTAAACTGTGCTCCTGACATAAAAAGCACCAGAAAGGGAGAAAACAGTACATCCCACTCCTGTGCAATTTCTTTCTTCAGGACACCAAGGACACTCATCTGTATGAAGCCTATAGAGTCCTTAGGAGTGGGGATTACTCTGGGGATCTTGAAAGTGAGTGCTTAAAAAATTAAAATAAATGAATAAATGATATACCAATTTTCCAGCCCTCAAATAGTATATTTATATGCACCAAAAGAAAATAAATTTGTGTAAAATTGCTGCTTAATCTTTGTCCAAGCAGAATTCAATCAGGGCAATGTGCCTGATAAAATTACTATGATGACCTATCAAAGTTATAAATGTGACAATTCCCACAACAGAAAGGTTAATATACTATCAATGTGTATGAGTATACAGTCAGTGAACAAGAGAAACAAGTTACAAAGCCTTTCTGGTTCAGAATGTGAATCATATTTGGGTAACATGAACAGTTTTAGGTTGATAAAATCCTATTAAATATGTACCTGCATACTAATAATCATACATATGCACTAATATATTTAGATTTGTTTGAATAACTATAGTACAAACTGTTTATTAAAAACCTGAATTGAATTTAAGTAACTGTAAATAAACAAATCAAATCACTAATTTATAAAGAAATACTAAAGTAATTAAATATATGAAATTTGGAAATTAAAAGACAGATAGTATAATTATATTATATAATATCTGAAAAGTACAGGCTTTAGTATGGTTGATATCTTAGTTTGTAAAGTAAGAAAAATAAAGGAAATTACAATCTTCCTTAAGAATTAAAAGTCTTTTTGTAAGCTGAAGAAGCAGAAAATAGAAAGAAAAGGGGAATGATTTTCAGAGTGAGTCAGGGAAAACTGTGGTCTTATGTATACTATCACCAGTTCAGAGCACCAAAATATTTCCGTTGACTGTTCCCAACTCTGAATGTCAAGACAGCAGAAAGAGAGCGTGAGTCACTGAGATGCCCTGCTCCAGCTCCCTTCCTGTTTCGAGTGCTACAGGATGCACTTTGCTAAATGCTGATGAGGACAAAGGAATGTTTAAGTCTGCTCTGACCAGTTTCTCCGAGCATGCAGGTGTGACTGTTGGACTCCCATATCAGGTGTATCCTTTGTCCACAAACCCATGCATAAAGAGAGGTGTTTTTAAACCAACAGTACCTTGAATTTTTTCCAATCAGATAAAGTTACAAAAGTACATGACTCTCACCCTAATTTAAAACTTAAAAGCCAGATTTGCTACAAAAGTCATAGATTTTAAAACATATCAAGAATTGGGAAATAATGAAAACCAAACAAACAAATATTAAGGATGAGTCACCAGGGCTGTGCAAGAGAAACCCTGTCTCAAAATACCAAATATAGGGGAGGGGGAATGAGTCAAATCTTTTGTGAAGGAGAAGACACTAGAACTCTGAGGAAGAACTATGCCATGAGAATGAGGTGAGAAAAAGAAAGAAATAAAATTAGACACAGACGGTTAAGGATTGCTAAGACCCACGTACGGGTTGCCACAGTAGACAATCACTGGAGGAATTCCATCCACAGCCCAAAGAGCATCCACCTGCCAACTTATGCCCATGAGTATTTGTTAACTTTAGGAAGTGATACTCCAAAAGCAAGGAGGCAGTGTGAAGAGTGAGATCTAAAATATTAGATTGTCCCACAGTGTTCTGTCTTCAAGTGCAAATCTTTCTCAAAGTAGGTTGAGCTGGAGCAAGGAAACAACTGGAGAGAACTTCATCATCTGAGGGAATGTGAATGAGTCAAAGAGGATAGACAGACAGACAGGCAGACCGGCAGACACACACACACACACACACACAAACGCATGAACACGCTTATATACTTTTGACAGCCCCTTTAGTAAGCAGACCTAAAAAGAAACCTCTCACAGGTGTCCAGTGTCTTCACAGCACGTAGAACTGGAGTCATGTCAAGGCTGAGGTCGGGAGAACTGTTCTAAAAGAGATCTTCGAGGTTCAAAAGCAAAGAAACTCTTCAGAGACCCCAAACATGGCCAGCCACTCCGTACCAGAGAGAGCTATTCCTCAACTCTAAAGAATGGTGACTCTGCTGTGCATCTTGTGGAAATGTCTGGAGTGTTGTCCGAACTCAGATAGCAACCCTGTAAAGGGGAACAACCTGACTTATTTCAAAGCATTTGAACAGAGTGGAAAACTAAATTAAAGTGAGTTTGAAATAAAGCATAAACAGAAATCAGCATTGTCTTATCTCTTACTTTGAATGGCTGCATTAAAAATGCAACCAATGAGGACCAGTGAGATGGTTCAGGGGTTAAGGCACTGGCCACCAATTTTGAGAACCCGAGAACTCCATGGAGGAAGGAAAAAATGACTCCCTCAAGTTGCCCCCTGTCTGCCAGAATCACACTGTGGTATACCAGCCAACCCCTACCCCAATAAAATTAAATTAAAATAAATAAGTGTACTTTCAAATCTGAAATAAATGTTATTTCATTTGTACTATTATTTATACAGAATGGCTTGCCAGCAATGAAAAGTTATATTACAAACACAAAAAGGAAAATATATGAATAGTCAACAAAAGAGAAAGCAGTCCATAAAACCAAATCCCAAGATAGCTCAAATGTTGAAATTATCCCACAGAGAACTTGGAATAATCATGACAGATGCGTTAAGGAATACAGCGAAAGAAGCAGGGAAATCCATCAAAGATAACTGCATAAAAATCTAACTAGAAATGTTGCCCAGCATGCCTGCTCAGTCCGTCGTCCTGTTCTGAGGCTCAGCCACACAGTGCTCTAACAAACCCATACTGTCCTGCCTTCATTTCTCAAATACATCCCTGCTCTGGACTAAGCTCTATCACTAAGTTACTTCATTAAGTTGGTGTTTTCATTTATCAAGAAATGAATGAGACATATGCTGTGTGACAACTACCTTCTAGATAACCAATAATTTCAAATAAAAAGAAACTTCACTTGTAAAAATCATAAAAGTAATTATAAATTCACTGGATTGACTCATAGAAGACATATGCTAGAGCAGAGTATCAGTGAACCTGAGGGCTGACCAATAAAAAAGTATCCAAACAGACAGTAGAAAATCACAAGAGCTAAAAACGAAAGCGAACAGAATATCTAGAACACAATAGACAGCATTTAGTATCCAATATGCACATAACTGATGGCTCCCAAGATAAAAAAGAATGAGGAAGATAAGCTATTAGACATAATTGCAGCTAGGTTTACAAAACTGATTTTTTTAAAAAATATCAAACTATAGATTCATATAGCTCAGTGAATCCTAAATGGGATAAAGACCAAAAAAATGAATAAAAACAAAATTCAAAACTTCTAGGCACTCTATAATGAATTGTTCGAAAACCAAGAACAATGAGGAAAACTTGAACTCCCCAAGGAGAAAGCACACTCTACACCAAGTGAAACACCAGCACTTCTTCGTGTGTGTGTGTGTGTGTGTGTGTGTGTGTGTGTGTGTGTGTGTCCACTCACTTGTCTGTATATGCAGGCTCTCCCAGTGTCCAGAAAAGGGCAGCAGATACACCCCATACTGGGTTAGAAACCTCCCAACGTGGTGCTAAGAACCAAACCTGTGTCCTCTGCCAGGACATTGTTAACCACTGAGTCATCACTTCAGCCCCTGGAACACTGTGGTTAATGAGCATTGACTTCTCAAAAGAAGTTGCGGAGCCTGAAGACAAGGGAAAGACGTCTGTCAAGTGCTGAGTGCGGGAAGACAGCGAGCATAGAATTGGAGACTTGGCTACAATACTTGTACTTCTGGACAAGTGCTCCCTCTACCGCGGAGCCATACCCCATCTGTGCAAACGCAGTGTTTATTTGAACACCCATTTCTGCTCATTTCTGTGTCATAGCAGAGAAGACCGAAGGAGAAAATATGAACCAGAAGCCCAGTGCATTCTTTCCTGGCCCTGTTACCAGACTCCTAGGCACCTGCACACCCAGGCTAAAAAGTCACTTCCTGCCTCAACGTTCTAGTTTTATCTCTGTTGTTGTGATAAAACACTTGGACCAGAAAGTCTAAATTTTGCCTGCTCCTGGCAGCACCGATTTACTTCGGAGAGGAGGATGGGCATCGAAGACACTCCATATGGAGTTTATCTTCACCTTGACAAAAACAGCCATTTGGGCAAGAAACTGTTCTTGCCTGGACTGCTTGATCAACTGGACATGCAGGACCCATAGGAAGGTGACCACTGAACTTTGCTTGGCAAAATGGTCCTCCAGGTTCCTGCTTCGCAGAAAAAACTGCCAGACATTCTACAGGACACAGAGAGAAATGATTGAGAGACTCTAGGCCTGTGGGCTGAAGACAGAGGCCCCAACTTTACAGAGGAACTTTGGATGACGAGCAGGCTGTCAGCTGTCTCTGTCTACCCTGCAAGACTCCTGAAAGTTGCTTGCATCCTTCTCCCGTTTCTCAGGTAATAGTATATACCTCTGGGGTCTTTGATGTAGTTGAAGACTAGAGTTATAATTTCCTCAGTTATGATAAAAGATAAGTTAGATATGAAACCTTAGACTCACAAATATAGGATAGATAGGATACCTTCTTTAATTTTGCCAAATACAAATAGACTAGATATTGTAACTGTAATTCTTGCTTGATAATTGTTTTCTTACATGTAATTTTACTGTGTGAAAGTTAAAACCTTCCTTTTTGAAAAAAAAGAAAAGGGGAAGTGCTGTGGATAAATAAAATGCTGACTGGCCAGTAGCCAGGCAGGAAGTATAGGCAGGACAAGCAGAGAAGAGAATGCTGGGAACAGGAAGGTTGACCAAGCAAGACGCTGCCAGCTGCCACCATGAGAAGATGTTAAGATACCAGTAAGCCATGAGCCACGTGACAACTTATAAATTATTAGAAATGGGTTGATTTAAGATATAAGAATAGTTAGCAAGAAACCTGAACCATTAGGCCAAACAGTTTAAATAAAAAAAACCACTCGGACCAAAGGCAGCTTGGGGAAAGGAAGGACTCATCTGGCTTACACTTCCTGGTCACAGTTGACCATACAGGGAAGTCAGGTCAGGAATTCAGGCAGGAGCCGTAGCAGAACCATGACAGAAAACTATTTTCTGGCTCACTTGGAGCTCATGCTCAGCTAGTTCTCTTTCATAGTCCAGGACCACAGCCCAGAGCTAGAGCCACCCACAATGGGCTGGACCTTCCCACATCAATTAATAATCAAGACAATCTCCCACAGACCAGGCCCAGGCCAATCTAATCTGGGTGATCCCTTAGCCGAGATGCTCAGCTGACTCTAGGCTCTGTTAAGTTTGTCCATAGAGATAACTGAAACATTTGCTAAGAACAGTGAGGGAAGAAAGAAGAGCCATTACAACCACCTGCAAAAGAGAACAGATTATATGGTCCTTGTGATGGTTTGAATGAAAATGGCCCTCATATGTTCATTATTTGAATATGTGGTCTCCAGTTGGTAGCTCTGTTTAGGGGGAGTATGTGCCCTTTAAGAGGCACAGCCTTGCTGGAGGAACCACATTACTGGGGACAGGCTTTGAGATTAATAGCTCTCTCTCTCTCTCTCTCTCTCTCTCTCTCTCTCTCTCTCTCTCTCTCTCTCTCTCTCTCTCTCTCTTCCTGTGGTGAATGTGTAAATGGAAATGTGATCAGTCAGCCCTCTATGCCTGCCACCTACTATCACGCCTTTCCTGCAATTGTGGAGTTTATAGCTCTGGAACTGTAACCAAAATGGACTTTCTTCCTTAAGTCTCTCTTGGTTATGGTGTTTTATCACAGCAACAGAAAAGTAACTAAAAAAGTCCCCATATGTAATAAATACTTCATATTGAATACTTAATGTTAGCTAATTATCTTCATTCATAATATGACCCACTGAAAATGTTTGTTCGAGCTAGGCATTTGTTTCTACTTACAACAGAAGTTTTTTTTACTTCAGTGTAACCAAAAACTCTCTTCATTTCTCATACTTATAGAAGACATTAGTATTAATCACAGACCTCTGTCTTGCTGAGCCAGGAATGGCTTCAGAATTTTTCTCACCACAGAGCCTGTGACAGCCACTACCAACCAAAGAATGATAGCAGTGAGATCAACTATTGGCCATTCTTTTGCTGTGACCTTGCTTGGTGGAAATTCTATAGCCAACAGTGAGAAGAGTCATATTTATGACTTAAATCAAGGAGTCAGGAGTTCACTATTAAAAGCGTCATGGAATCTCTCAGCATCAAGCAACACCGAGACTATCTGAGTTAAACTGAATGACAATATGCTTGGCCTTTTTCAGTGATTTGAAGAGATGGGCTGAGGGCGAACACTCATGCATCACTGTTTTCAAAATCTGTTTATTAGAGCATTTCTAACAAACCAGGGGGACATACATGCTTTGTAAAATAATGCACCATCTTGAGACTAGTTCAAATGTCTGTAAATAATGTAAATATCTTTGTTCATGATATAAAGAATTCAGATTTTTAATAATTATTTCTTAAGAAGTATTTCTTCTGTGGAAACAGAATTTTTATGTGAAGGTGTCGCACCCACCTCGACCAGCAAGGGAGACACGACACCGAGCTCTTCTTCTTGCAGTTTATTCAGGCCTTGAATCAATCTTCTGACTTCTAAAAGATCCCCCGGGGAAAGCCTCTCCCGGCCTTAAATAGGCTCTGGGCAGCCAACCCCAGGTCACCACGTGGGCATTGCCCAACAGGCTCAAGCATGCGCAAGCAAGCCACAACCTCCGCTATAATTGTTTACCACGGGGAGCGCTCGGCGTCGGGATGGCAGAAGGCGGTAACCAGCGCCACCTGTAAGGCGTGGCTGCACGCAGCTCCCTACATGAAGGGGTTTAGGGACAGAGTCTCTCTGTAGTTCAGACTGTTCTAGAACTCACTATGTAGCTCAGGCTGCCTTGTCTTCCTACTTGCTGGGATTGCTGGTATCAGTCACCACACCCAGATTTGGAGGTAGCACTTTATTTAGTCATAATTTAAATCTTTTTGAGAATTTCAGCATTAGTAGTGTGTTCACATCATTCCCATCCCTTTCTCTTCCACCTGCAACTCTTCCCATGCCTTTCCCACACTATTTCTCTAAGTTCATGACATCTTCTTTAAGTAATGTTTTTTCTGTATATACGATGTATATATAAATACAGCCTGCCAAGTTCATTTAGTGTTGCTCATGTGTACATGTGTTTAGGGCTGACCACTTGGGATTGGACAACCTAGCATGATGCTCATCCTTAGAGAACAGTTCTTCTCTCAGCAGCTATTAATGTCTATAGCTCTTCATGGCAGGGGTCGGGGGGGTGTGAGATATCCCCCATCCACACTGGCATGCCATAACCATAGTTCTGAGATTGCATGGATGCAGCTTCCCTGTAATGTCAAAAAGATGCTGTGGAGAGAGGACAGTTTTGTCCATTAAAATTCACAATCTGAATATGTATCATAACTAATCTATAAAATTCAGCTCTAAAATAAAAATTATTATGCCTTGTATGGAAAATTCTTTGCCAACTTAAAACCCAGATTGCTTTTTTTTTCTTCCTTACAGTGACCAGTTCACTAAATTGTAACTGCCCTGTGGTCATCTAAGTGGAAACACCCTTGTTGCAGATCAGTTTCTGAGGTCCAGAACGATTAGATAACTATTCAGCTATTGTGTAGGCCAGGTTGAAAATTCAAATAAAATTAACAGGAAATAGGGAGATAGCAGTATTCAGGAGGAAAATTATGATTTCTTCCATTTGCATGCTTTAAATAATTTTTTGCAGTGAGAATCCAGGAAGGAGATGAAAGATGAGGCATTCTTCAGTCCTCAAGCAAATATTGAGAGAAGCCTCTCTATTAGCTGAAAGGAAACAGCCCAGAATATTTTAGCTCTAGAATCTGGACCATAAGACACAGTGCTATCATGAATCAAGAAATTAATATTTACATGTTTCTCTTGCCTCACTCACTGCAAATTGAATCTTAATGCAGTGAACTCAACTCAATGGGACACTTTCTAGTTTCTAATGTTCCCCAATATGGTTTTAATTCCTAAGCTTATTAAAAATAATTATAATCTGTAAAATGTATTTAAAAGGTAGACAATATTAAGTGCTGAGCATTCAGACAGATCAGCCCCACATATTCAGCTGGCTTGTGGGAAGTATCGGTAACTGTTTCCTGCTTCTTACCTGGGTTCCTAAACTAACTGCATGACCTGCAACTGCTCTCTCTCATTTGCCTTTCCTCTCACAAGCCGTATTCCCCTTGAGGCATACACACCATATTCTCTTTCTTATCGTCAAGTTTGTTCAAGATGACCATTTAAGATCTGCTTTTCCCCAGTTGCCTGGTTTTCTCCACATTGTAGGCGCATCGATCTTTGAGTTCCACAGCTGGCCTTTCAAGCAGGGTTTGGCAAATGACAGATTGCTATGGTTTGAATAAAAAATGTCCACCATAGATCCATGTTTTATTTTTTTTAAACAAGAATGTTATGTAACCCAGACTGGCCTAATATTCACTATATAGCAGAAGATGACCTTGAACTCATGATCCTCCAAACTCCATCTTTCTACTGCTTGGAATTATAAGACTGAGCAATTACATCCAGCTTATAAGCTAGTGTTTTGAATTCTCAATTCCCAGCTTATGGCACCTCTTTGAAAGCTGTAGAGCCTGTAGGAGATGGGACCTAACTGATAGAAGTAGGTTTAGGGGGTGGATATTTGGAAGCTACACCCACTCATTGTTCTAATCTAGCTTTGTCTGCTTGCTGGTCAAGAAGATGTGAAGAATCTCCAGGACATGCTCCCATTACCATGGCCTCTGCCATGGCTTCCTCACCACTGTGGAACAAACCCTCCGAAATCCTGATCTAATAATTGCACCCTCCCTTAAGTTGTTTCTGATAAATATTTTGGTCACAGAAATGAGAATTGTAACTAAGGCAGGGGTCCTGGAGGAATATTAGGAGTTGAGAAGAGAAAGATCCACATACTGAGTGGAACCTGCTTTTCCCAGAACAGAGACATTCCATGGTTCTTCCTCCTGCCCTTGAGGTCTTCCAAGACAACAGTCTGGACCCCACTGACATCTTGTGCTGTAACATACACAAGGAATCTAGTATTTGTTAGATTTCTGAGCTGTTGGGGTGTTCCACCATAAAATCTGCTCCAGTTACTTTAGCTAATACAGACGGCTTCCCATAACCCTTGCATTTCTACAATCACGCTTGGAGTAATTGTTTTTGTGGTTTGCTTTTCTCATGTTTCAACATATTCACTAACATTTTTCTCCATAATGCCTTTCTTTCACTGATCCTCCCTCAATAGCTCTATGCCCAGGAACAAGGTGGAGGAAATGGGAAGGCATAAAATGGGTAAAGTTAAACTTGACCATGTCACATCTTTATGGTTAATATTTCAAACCTTTGTGAACCTATCACATAATAAAGGAGCAATTCCATCGTCCTTTAAAAATGCATTGATTTGAACAAAACAATTTTTTTTTCAAACCAATATACAAAGATGAACCAAGACTAGCAGAATTGATCAGTGATATCAGGGGTTTTTTTTTTCTTCACTTTATTTTGCAAATTCTGGGTTTTGTTTATCTGTTTTTTGTTTGTTTGTAGTCTTTAACTATATTACAAAAGGCCCCGCCATATCTATGCTGGGGCATCAGAGAAGAAGAAAAAGAAGTAGAGGCAGGGAGTGTGGTGGGTAGGTTCATTTTACTGTAGATGAGCAAATCAGAAACTGTGTATACCACATGAGCAGACCACAAGGGAGGACATGTGTTCGACACAGACATCTGGTAAACCAGAAAGCAGCTGCAACTATGAGAATGGGAGGAGAGGAGTTACCACTTAGATCTCAGACACCCACAAGTCACATGAGATCAAGCTGTCACGAGGTTCTGCAGAAAAGCCGAGAATAAAGGGAAATCCTTGTTTTAATGAAACGCAAAAGTGAGGATGCTGAAACATGTCACTGAAAAGGAAAGAGCTTTTAGCATGCGCACTCCTAAGTAAGTCATGTTCAGTTGGCATCAATGTGAATTAAGGAAAGGGGCTATAGCGCAGTGGTCGAGAACTTGCCTCTCACTTGCAAAGTCTTTGGGTCCATCTCTACTCCCTGTAGCAGGCTTTTTGTTTTTGCCCATCAACCAGCTCCCAAGTCATGACACAGAGACGTATTATTAGTTTTGAATGCTCAGCCTAGCTTAGGCTCATTTCTAGCTAGCTTTTTTTTTCTTTAACTTAAATTAACTTGTTTCTCTTCATCTACCTTTTGCCTAGGGGCTTTTTACTTTTATTACTTTCTGTGCATCTTTCTTTCCTGCTGTCTCCATGGCTGCCTGGCTGTGGCTGCCTGGCTTCTGCTGCAGATGTGTCTCCTTTTCCCTGTTCTCTTCTCCTTCTCTTCTCATGCTTTCTCTCTAGTGCCTAGATTTCTCCTCACATTCATTCTCTCTGCCTGCCAGCCCATCTATCCTGTCTCTGCCTACCTATTGGTCATTAAGTTCTTTATTAGACCAGGCAACGTGAAACAAATGCAACCCATCTTTACATAATTAAACAAATGCCGCATAAACCAATGTAACACAGCTTACACAGTTAAAGTAATATTCTGCAACACGAACAAATGTAACACATCTTTACCTAGTTAATATACCACAACAACCTCCAGAAAATAACAATAATGTATATAATAAAACATATAATATTTTTACATATTACACATTATTATCAATTAGATAATATACTACTATAATTGTGAAAAAGTATTCCTAATTCAACCATGACACCAGGCTTTCTTATTCAGAATTTTAATTTTATACTCATTGCAATAACTCTTACAGATGTATTTATTTCTTCTTTAGACTGCTGGATCATCATGTTCACTTCCTCATAATATTTTAAATGCCATGAAGCTCAGCGTATGTTCTGCTAACAATGTACATCAACCAATGGCCATTATGAGTAGCCAGGATTGAGTTGCCACATGAGCAGGCAATTGCCACAAGATCCTTACCAGAAATGATTATAAAATGTGTTCTAATCTCAACAGAAAGTCCATATTAAGCAGAACTAAAGGACAGATAGATAATGCACTGTGTGTGCTTGCAACTTCCTTCTCCACCTCCACTCCTTTTTGTCATTATTTTTGAATACCATGGATCTTGCATCCGCGATGTCTTATTTTGTGGGAATTTTTGTAGTTGTTTCTTTGTTATACGTTCATGTATGTGTGTTCACAGTTCAAGTGCAACTGCATGTGTGTGGATGTGCATGCAGAGAATAGAAGCTGGCATTAAGTGCCTTCTTTGATGCCTTCCACCTTATATATTGAGGCAGGGTCTCTTGCTGAGCCCAGATCTAGTGGATATGGCTAGCATGGCTAGATAACTTGCTCCAGGGGTTCCCTGACCCCACATACTATACTAAAGAACAACCAAGAAGAGGTATAGGAAGGACTAGCTTAGGCAAGACCCAATGTCTACCTGGCTTTTACATGAGTACTGGGGATTTGAACTTTGGTCCTCATGCTTGTATGGCAAGCACTCTACCTGTTGAGCCACCTCCCCGAGTCATCATTTGTTGATTGCAAAAGGGTTGAAATGCACCTTCATTTTGTTGTGAGTACTTATAAATGTGATTTTATATGTTCTGATCACTGTTTCTTATTCTAGATGCCACCTGGAAGCACAGCATGAGATTCCTGTAACACATTACTGCGATAAAATGTAAATAATAATACCTTCATCAATAAACATATACTACTGCAATAATTAGCAATTGAATATCAGAAAAAGGGAAGAAAAATAGAAACAATCTATCAGTGTGCAGTGTGAAAACACAGGTATTGCTAATATTGAACAACCAGGGAAATAGAGGCTTATGAATTTAACAGCTTTTAAAATCTAACCAATGAACTTGAAGCAAAATTGTCACTGAAGCAAATACATTTCAGTCATCTATTAGAGTTTGTGTGAAGTCAAGAATCCATCTCTGGCTCAGGTTCAGATAAGGCAAACACTCAGGTGTTCTGGGAAGTCATTCATTTCCAGGCTGAGCTTGGAACAGATGTGTGGCTCAAAGCTTCCCCGCTCATTGAGGTCTTTTTTGGCTTAGTCAGAGTCATCGGGTTCTCTCACACATGGCAGCAGAATCCTCTCAGAATGATGGAGAGAGCAAAAGGTGGGAGCTTACTCTCTTCATAACTTATCCTTGGAAATGGCATCTGATTACTGTTGCCATAGTTTATCAGGTAGGAGAAAGTCCTAAGCCTAGCTCACCTCTGAGAAGGGGTTACACAAAGTTAGAGGGCAAAGGTCTTTAGGGACCATTCTGATACAATGGCAAAAATAATTAAAATCAAGGGAGTCAGTGTGACAGCTAAAGAAATCACTTGCTTCTGTTGCAGGCATAGTTTTCTTTAAGCCATTATCGTTTTTCACAACTGCATGCATTTGGAAACACTCCTGTGTTGTACTTCTTGCCTTTGCACCTACATAAACAAATGCATATCCCCACCCTCTCTGAATCCATGTGCATTTTTGTCCCCCGATGTAACTGCTGGAACATCCTCAGAACCAGCCCCCTTCCTGGAATCTCTTCCATCTCTTTTAGACATCAGGCATGCAAATTCCTAATGCTTTCTTCACACTGTCCTCTCCTCAGAAAACGCTTCTTGCATCCTTATTTCCAGCTTCTCCTCTGCTGCAAATGTAGTGGCTGATCTTTGTGATGTGTGTTTTCATATGTGTGTCTAAGTCAGATACCCCAGTGCTATGAGGAAGACACAGAGGGGCTAGTCACATTAAAGGACTGGGAAAATAGCAGCAGCAGATTCTAAGATATTTAAATTATCCAGCTTGGTCAATCTTGGAGGGACCCTGCCCACCTACCCCCCCAGGAACACTTTCTGCTAGCTCTCATCTATTCCTTGCTTCTGAGCCTTTACTCGGACTCTTCCACATGACAACATGGCTTTTCCTGTTTCCAGTTTCCTAAGAAGCTATCTCATCATGTTTGAAGACAGTACTGCAAGCCTCATATCTTCTTGCAAGGTCTTCTCTATTTGTTGCTTAGCTAACAAAGTTTATTATGAAATTAAACTTTCATTTGACACACATTGTTTGCGGACAGCTCTTACATGAGAGAGCTCTTTCAATTTTCACAAATATTTAACATAAAAGTCATTTTCTTTCAAGGAGGAAGTTGTTGCCTGGAATGCTTGAATCATTTACAGTACATTAACTATATATGTAGGAAACTACGCAACAGATTGACCTCCACAAATATAAAACGGAGGCTATAAAACTAATTGTTTTTCTTCCTTAACTCTGTCATGGATTTTTCCTTCTAGTGGTAAGTCCAGAACAAAACATGCTTTGAATCTGCTCTTAACCTACCACCATCTGGAATACGACCACTCATAAACAAATCTTTAATGTATTCCAACAAAATTGAAGTTTCTTTTTTTACTGAGAACTCAGATATATGCAAAATTTATTTTAAAACCAATTACAATTTAAATCAATACTAATTATGAAAACCATTGTATATCATTTGCATATGCTAATAAATAAAATCAATACTGAATTAAAAATCATTAGTTGGGTAGCTCTTGGGGAATTAAAAAGCCACTTTAGAAAAACCAAATTTAATGGCCAAACTTTGTGGCCTGTGTTTTCACATATTTGTGAGAGGAAGAAGAGCAGAGAGACTCGTTACTCACAGGATGAAGGGCATGACTAGGGAAACAGCCACAGAGGATTCTATGAATCTTGAAAATAAAACCAACAGTTTAATCCCATCCCATCTTCTGAAACAAGTTTCAGGTGAAAGCTGACAGCTATGTTCAACATGCTTTAGAGCAAGCCAGTGTTACAGCCCCGCAGGACCAGGCTGGGGACGACTTCATGTTGTCTCCTTGGAGGGTGACCTGGAAGAAGAGCCAGGGTAGCCATGCTTCATCTGCAAGATGGCTTCAGAAGAAATACTCAGGCTAAGTCTAAAAACCTCTCGTCTTCTTTCCGTCACAAATGATGCCCAAACAAGTTAAAGCAGTACACCCAGGACCTCAAGTGCTTTGATGGGACAGAGGAATATCATCACAAGGGAAACTGAAGTTTTCTCTTTCCAAACATAACCTAGTGTGGAGGAAGGAAACTCTTACTAGGTTATAGCCTGTTAAATAAGGTGTCCAAGGGCAGAGAATGACTCAGTGTGAAAGCTAAGAATAAAACATGGGCTTTACACCCTAGAAAGCCTCTCTGTAAAATAAAAAATTGAAAACCCACATGTAACTGAAGAGGTATTTTTACGAATTTCTAAGTGTTTCACTAAAAAATTTGTCCCTGTCTGTCTCCTCTTTCTCTTCTCTCTCTCACTTGCTAACACTCTTTCTCTCATTTTTAAAATAATTTATTTCAGCTTATTTTATGTGCATTGGTGTGAAGGTGTTGGATCCCCTGGAACTGAGGTTACAGACAGTTGTGAGTTGCTATGTGGGTTCTGGGAACCCAGGACTTCTGGAAGAGCACCCAGTGCTCTTAACCTCTGAGCCATCTCTTCAGCCCCCTCTTTCTCTCATTTTTAAGGTAAACATTTGCAAAAATGATATATTGGATAAGATGTGTGTGTATGTGTATATTTGTAGCTAAGAGGATAACTTGCAGGAGTTGGTTGTCTGCTTCCACTTTGTGGGTCCCTGGGATCTACCTCATGTCATCTGGCTTAGAGAGAGGCACCTTCACCCACTGAGTCAACTTACTGGCCCTAATTAAGATTTAGAAGCCTAAACTCTGGAGTTAAAAGAAGAAATAACAATGGGAAAGAAAAATTACATGAAGTTACATGTATTTTGTGACAGTTGGCCTACTTTAATAAATACTACTTCAGCAGGACACAGCATAGAGTATAGAGTATAATTCCTAAACTCTGAAAATGGGAGTTCTCATACAATACTTGGGTTAGTCATTTAGTTTGAATTTCATGGTTTTTGAAATTTAAGTTACTACTATATAGCCTAGAGTATAGCTATGAACTCTGAAGTCTACACTTATTAAACGGCGCTTACTCTGTAAGATTTTATGTGATTTTCCCAAAGCACGAAAGAATGGTGGCTAACTATAAAAAAGATGAAATGCAGTCTCCCCACTCCTTTCTTCCATGTTTCTCCTTCTTCATTACATATTCATTATGAATACATGCCTGTCAGTATCTCCACCTTCCTTCCATCACCTCTGGTTTCCACACTCAAGCAAGACAAGGAGAGAATATCCATCTGGGCATATGCACACCTCTAGATATGTATGTTATAGAGGTGTGCTAAAGAAGGTGTGTGCACATCTATAGAGGTGTGCTAATGAAGGCGTGTGCA
>CABHPH010158032.1:17784-67075 GCA_902168325.1 Peromyscus nudipes
GGTTGGTTTAAAGGAGTTCAACATTCCAAGCATTAAGATATTCATGAACCAAAGTTGCCCAGCATGAACTGTAGTCATTTTTAAATATGGAACTGCAAGTGATATAAACAGAATTTAAATTAAAATATAATTCAGACAGATTTGCATTCATGGATTCAATGACTAGCAAAACATATTTTCACTTTCTTGTCCTGAAGACATTCTAAATGTGTGAAAAACAACTTTTTCTGCAATACATAAGAAAATTAAGTGAAATAGCAAGCAGTCCTCCATAATCTGATGGCCTTGGCCTTGTGATGATCTGAGATTTGAGCAACTGTGGACCATCTAATTGTTTTGTTTTCCACTTTAGAACAGTATAATAAGAGTAGGTACATATCCCCAAACTTCATACTGTTATTGTCCCAAGAAATCTAATACAGCATTCATATTGATCCCCAGAGACCCAGGCATTTGTCTATACCTCCTAACGTACTTTTCAAAATACCTGATTTTAACCTGGAATGTGTCTGATCTCGTCTACAACAAAACTGTGTCAGCTATAACATGCTAGTTACAGCATGTATTTTAATAGTGTCGTGTGTTTGTTATTTAGTTTCCACATTTCAGATATAACTCTATTTATGTTCAACATCATAGGTCTTAATAAATATTTGTGATCACAACTAAAGGTTGTCAATAGTGAACAATTTACAAATTGCATGTAAGTGTAAAGACTTTCAGTGGTATTCTGCATTCATTTTAAGATCCATTTCTGGATTTCTGGGGTTAGATAGATAGTTCAGTGATTAAGAGTACTTCTGCTCTTCCAAAGGACCTGAGTTTGGTTTTCAAACCTACATTGGGCAGCTCACAACTGCCTGTAACTCTATGTCTAGGAGTTTTGATGCCCCCTATAGCATAAACTCATGAAGATTGACACATATATACATAAATAAAAATAAATCTTTAAAATCATTTCCTATTGTTTATAATATATGCATTGTATGTAATGCATGACCCTTCATTATAAAATACTATATCTATTTCTTCCTAAATATATTTATATATGATGTATTGCCTATAACACTATCATAGTTTTAGTTTTCTACAGTCTTGTAATGTTTTAAACACGAGTTATGACTACTTGGAATTTATACTTTTATAAATTTCATAAGAGAAGTCTTGGCAAACATCTATCTTTGCAAATAAAAATTCTGATGTGGCATCTTATTTTAAGATCCTTGGAGTCCTTCTGTTCCTGAGTCCCAGGCTTGGTTTTCCATGTTCATTAATCCTCAATTCTTCCTTTGAGGTATAAAGTTCCTCCTCTCCAGGTCCCCTCAAATCTACCTCTCTGGCCAGGAGTCCCCTGCCATTCGTCAGGCTGCCTAGCATTCTCTGGCCAGCGATCAATTGTACTGCAGCCCTTCAGAACCTCTACATCAGTGCCTCCGAGCTCCAGCGGAGAAAATCACACAACTGCTCAGATCGATTCTAATTCCAAGTTATGGCTTTCACATCCACTGGGCACTCACAACTGCCTGGCAACCCTCTCCCAGTCTCAAATTGGCAATTTCAAATGTTCTCCTTCTCACACCTCCTACCCTGTGTTGTAATCTGTCACTTTCAACACTACTGAGAGAGAAAGGGAGGAGAGAGAGAGAGAGAGAGAGAGAGCGAGAGAGAGCCTTCTGTACAGAGCTGGCCCCTCTGTGGCATCCTGGGTTCAGCCCTTGAGGGTCTGTTTTCTCCTACATCTCTACTTTTTGTTTTTCATTTTTTATGCTTTGGAGGGGCTTGTGTAGCCCAGGCTGGCTTGGACTGGCTTAAATAGTTAAGGTTGGTCTTGATCTGATACTTTTGCCTCCACCTCCAATTGCTTGTTATTGGTGTGTGCCCCCCATTCAACCATTGTTGTATCTCCATGATCTGCTTTCCACTCACGATATTCTTCCCTCCATTACTTACCCTACATAGATCTATCCATGCTAAAATAAAAATTCCCGACCTTTTCTGCCTACTTACTTCTACATTTTGTCTTCCATACGTTTCTCAATTTCTTACACATCACTCCTCTACTCTTTAAAACACCCCTTGCCAAGCCACAATGATCTCCTTTTATTGAATCCAATAAATGTTTCTTAAGCCTCCCTTTGATCTTTTGGGTCCACAAGATACTTTCGATTTCTCTCCCTTTGCTGAGGCCTTCCCTTTGTTGCTATGACACCAAGCTCTCCTGATTGACCTCCCAATGCAATCCCTGCCTTTTCCCTCAGCTGTCGATTCCTTTCAAACAGGCTTCCAGAGCCTCCTCCCGAAGCCTGCTTCTCCTATTCCAAATACATTTCCTAGATGATTTAGTCCACTTTGAAAAAGCATTGCAGTCTATGTGCTGATAGCTTCCAGAATTATAGTTCAGACTTCTCTACTGAAACTCAGACCTATATAAATGACCATTGTGGGACCTTTTTTTTCAAGTAGTACATGCAATAGTCTTATAATTTATGTAGCAAAAGCATAACTTACCACATACTCACCTGGCTGTGGCAAACCATTGATCCTCCCCTGGTCCACTGTGAATTTTCTGGCTTAGAAAATGACACCCCAAATTCCCTCACCTTCTCAAGTCAGAGACATATATACTTGTACACATATGTGTGTGGGAGCCCATTTTCAGGTTTCCTGGTGGCTTTACCCAGCAGGTCTGCATAGAAAGGATGATTGAACCATGGGCCTGAGTGCAGGTGTCTGGGAGGGTCTGCACTTGGCTGTGCTGGGGGGAGGTCTTTTGCTCCACCCCTTGGCATTCCTTTATATACCCTAGGGCAGAGACAGTTGAGGCCCGATGGATTAGAATCCAGGCCCTCCTGAGGCTATCCTGTATTTTCTATCTGTTTCTCCCCCCTCTAATTTTCTATCTAATATTTCCTGCTGCTCCTAGTCAAGAGCACTCTGGGGAAATGTGGGGGTGGTGGGTAGCCCCTCCACACTTGTGTATGTGTGCATGCATATGGATGTAAAAACTGATAGATGTTTATGTTCGTGAATGATGCTCTTCTTACATCATATCACACTAAACACTAAATCCATCTTATCAGTAAGCACTCTCCTGGTTACTGTTACAACTTTCACTTGGCTCCTGGTTCCTGTGTAGTCCATCCAAACATCACCACAGCCAGACATAAATCTCCTTTGTATTCTCCCAATGTCTTTCACATTTTGGAAAGGCCATCACAATCTGGATTTCATTTAGCCATGTCCCATACCATACCATCTTGAGACCCTTTGCCCATAGCCACAGGTGGGTGGATTCCATGGATGCTCTGCAAGTGCCTTGTTCTCTTCCTTCCCCACTCTGAGCACACGGCTAGATGGCAGAGTTCCATCCCATGGCCTGTCCCCCTCTGGGTAACTGCACATCACTTCCTCAGTCTTAAGTCAGAGAGCATTACCCAGAGAAAATCTTCTCTGTCCCTCTCTGAGGGTCTATGTGACATCATAACCTCTCCCCACCTCACACACACATACAAACACACTCAAGGCTAGGCCCAACCTTAAAAAAAAAAAAAACAGTTTTGAGTGAATAAAGAGCTCATGAGCTCATTTATTATTTATTATTATTCCACAGACAGACTTTGGTTATACAAGTATTTATGTCACATTCATACTTCATTTCCAAGTAAATATGGATGAAAAGGAAATCTTATCACCTCTGCTTAGGAAGGATATCCATTTTAAATCAGCAGTGCAAACTTGTGATAATCTCTCATCATGTGGAGCAGATGGGACTATGGACCCAGGATATGGTTTAATGTGATTTTACCCAGGCAGGCCAGAAGCTGAGAACCAGAACACTGGTTGCTTGTCATCAGTTAAAAAGTCCATCAGCTAATGATTCCCACGGGAAGCCTCACCAGTCACAGATGCTCACCTGTTGCTCACTCTCTCTGGTTGTCTGGTTCATAGACACTGTGTACTAAATATCTAAGGCTTTAAAGAGAGGTGGCAGTACAAGAGTCTGTGAAAATGCATGGCCACTATTTCTGCAAGCAACTTAACACAAAGGAAATGCTGAGAACAGAACCCTGATAAACACTGCACTGAATCCTTAAGAAAAATTCAAATTTCTGCTTTTAGTGGAAACTTCTTCTTCTATTTAATGTACAAATTAAAAAGTTATTTAACTCAGCCCCTCTCACAGACACGGTGTTAAGTTCTCTCTGGTCTAAGCAAAAGCTAACAGGCTTCTTCTCCATCCTTTGGTTCTTCTTTGGGTAACTGACCTTTCCTCTCTGTGACTCCATGCAGAGTCTTCAGGTCTATTCAGAGATCAGCCTGGTGACTTCCTCTGTCAGTACTAAGATGTCACACAGTTTATTTTATCATAGAAGTGGCATTACAAACTGAGTAAAAAAGGAACCACTGACACTTCCTGCCCCATGCTGCACAGGTACCAAGTGAACAACCTACACTCCAGGATGCCCTACTTGGCCAACTTGTTGAGAAAAAATAGGTTAGCTGCCACTGTGTGGGGCTGACAGAGAACACATAGGGTATGAAGTTAAATTTGCATTTCAGACAAGCAGGTAATAATTTTTAGTATAAGTATGTCTGTATGATATTTGGTACATCCATAACAAGTATTCACTATTCAGCCGAATTCAAATTTAACTACATGGCTTATCATTTTACTTATTAAATTCCAGCTGTGAGGGCTACTACCAGAAGGTCATTTCAAAGGTCACCTTTCCAGCCAAGTCCCACACACATCTTCTCTATGTGTTTGGTAAGGTTTCATGTAGCCCATGCTGGACACTAACTATGTAGGCAAGGATGACCTTAAACTTGTGATCCTCCTGCCTCGAGCTCACAAGTGTTAGGATTACAGGACTGTGCCACCATTTCCAGATAACATGCTAGGGATTGGACTCAGGGCTTTGTGCTAGGCAAGCATTGCACCAGCTCAGCTGCATCCCAATGGATGGCCACATCTTGAGAAACCCCACTGAAAGAATTTATCACAGACACTCAACATGAAAGGTCCTGTTTCTCCAATCCACACTCGAGTGAGAGCTCACCTCCCTAGTTTTCTGTGGAGGGAGCATTGTTCAGAATTCAGAGTTCAGTGATTCGAACATGAACGCACACTCATGGCTGCTGCTTTTTGGTGGGCTCCCAGTTTTACTGTTTTCTTTAGCTACAAGCCCAGCACTCTATCTGCTACTTTAAGATCTTAGTAAAAAGAATTTTAAATAGACATTTTCTTTGGGAGTTCACCAAGTGTTGCTAAGCTTGGTTGGGTAAGAGATTGTTTCTGGTCCTGTTGTCTTTCTTTATAACTGTTGTTGCCTTTTAAACCACGGCTGTCCTAATCAGCAACTGCAACTCAGCTGCTACCAGCAGTGGTTCCGCTGCAAAAACTGCAGCCTGAGGAGATTCTGTTCTCTCAGGCACCGACTCTTTCGAAGCTACCAAGGGAACTTATCTAAATCTCTGTCCCTCTAAAGAACTCAAGATTCAAAGGTTGAGGTGCAATTCTGCTCCTCAAAGAGGGTGAATAGTAAGTTGCTCACCTCTCGTGCTAGTCTCCTGGAAAGCCCTAGTCCTTCTTAAAGGTCTTAAAGCTGTTCCCCCATGGCTCCTCCCTACCACTTCCTGTCAGCTAGTTGCTGACGCATCCTCCTGACTGCAGGGGAACTTTATTTAATCAAACAAATGTGACACATCTTTGCATCATTAAACAAATGTTCCATAGCATAAACAAACGTAACACACCTTAAGATAAATATTCTACAACATGGTCCTTTCTCAGAAACTCTAAAGGTCATTTAAATAGTCTTTTAAGCAATAGCTACAACATGATTCTAAGCAAGATTATGGCTAACTAAAGAATGAAGATAAGGGTGTGAATATGCAGAAAAAGAGTTGCTGCTGGAAATGTCTACAAGTCCATAACATTGGAGATGCCTCTGCACACCCATGTGTCCTTCTCACAACTGTACAAGAGACTTAATAACCCAATGACATGATATAGGTCTAAAAACAGTCAGTGAAAAGGGATCCATTTGTAAAATGATATAAAGTGACAGTGTACTAAGTCTTGAAGACAATTGCCAGCATGGAACATAAGTATTGGCCCTTTTCCCCTTCTTTACCCCTACAGAATAGGAAAGGCAGACACTCACAGATGCTATGGATGCTACAGTTTCCTCATGTGTGATAGGAGTTTAGTGCTGTAACACCATAGATATAAGGCTGACAGGACTATCCACTGCAGTGTGTAATTTTATGTGTCAATTCGACTGAGCCACAACGTAACTGGATACTTGGTCAAGCCTTGCTCCATGCAGGTGTGCCTAGCCTCCTGCTTGCCACCTGCTGCCTTCACATGGACTGAGATAGCTACGAAGTCATCCCAACACATTTGTAGATAACAACATCATATCACAATTTTGAAAGGTTAGAAATCCCATTCAGTGTCTCTGTGAGGATAGCTTGGATGAAAATAACATTTGAATTGAGAGACTGAATGAAGAGATTTCCCTCTTTACTGTGGGTGGGTCTCATCCAGTTTGTTGTGGGTTCGAATGGAATAAAATGCTAAGAATTCTGTTGCTCTGCTCCACTGCCTTTGAGATGGGATAGCAGTCTTCAGCCTGCTGTCACTGAAGCTGATACCATCAACTCTCCTGTTCTCAGGCCTTCAGAAGGAAGGTCTTGACCATCATAATGACGTGAGCCAACTCCTTATAATTATCATCTATTTATCTATGATCTGTTTTTCTAGAATCTATTTATCTATCATCTATCTTTCTATAAGCTATTATTTGTTATCTATCTATTTTTTTTTTTTTTGGTTTTTCGAGACAGGGTTTCTTTGTGTAGTTTTGCGCCTTTCCTGGAACTCGCTCTGTAGACCAGGCTGGCCTCGAACTCACAGAGATCTGCCCACCTCTGCCTCCCGAGTGCTGGGATTAAAGGCGTGCGCCACCACCGCCCGGCCTATCTATCTTTTATCCTCTCTCTTTCAACTGTTTAGCCATCATATATATCATATATTATCTGTCATCTATCTAATCTCCAGTTGGCTTTATTTCTCTGACTACTACTCCCTTCTATGACTCCAGGTTCACAAAGGCTATAATCATTGTAGAAATAATAGTCTGAGAAAGGAAAGGCCTCAGTGTCCATGAAAATGATGATCAGTCTGCTGTGTATCTTTCAAATAAGCTGAGATAAGGTGCCTTTCCTTATTCTCAGCATGGGAACTTAAAAGATGGGCAAGTGATTGGGAAGAAGAGGCTATAGCTGGTATGATATAAACAGAAATTACTGTGTTGATAATCAAGGAGACTCAAAGACTAGACTAGCTATACAGAGAACTTACCTTGACACAAAACAGCCAATCAAAAAGCTCTTGTAACCCTCCAGTGAATGTTTATTTGTGAAGAGTAAAGATAGAAAAATAGTTCAAGCACAAAACCACAGAGACATTTAAAGTAGAAATCTGTAAAAACAGAGACAGATACAATGTGATGGACCCAGCTCTTAGCAACCTCTGAGAGCCAACTCCTTGTTCAGTGACATCATGTGTGTATCAAGAAAGTGGCAATCATAGGGATGGTTATATAGAGAAAATAACAAATATTGTATATCTTTGCTTCTTTTTTATTTTCTACTCCTCAATTCTTTGTTTAAGAAGCATTTTAATAACACAATACAGGAAGAATGTGAGGGAACAGTACTAGACTAAAAAACCGCAGGGCTCCTTTGAAGGTAGAGTCCACGTAGTCTGGCCAGGGGTCAGGATGTGCTCTTTGAAGCAGAGAAGGCAGATTCAGAAGTAGACTGGAAAGAACTATCTGCCATAATCTCCCCAGATCTCAAAGCCTACCTATTAGAATCTAGTTCAGGATGGAAATCTAAGAATTTTATTTCAAATTTTATCAAAACCAGGAAAGGGGAATGTATGAAAAGTTTAGTAATATTTACAAGCCACTATGCCATGAATTCCATTTTTATTTTTATTGTATTTTCTTCCCAAAGTCTCTTGAAAATTTCAAATCCTATGTTTGCTGTTCTAATATAATTTCTAACTTTAGTCATAAAACTTCCAAATGAAGTTGTCAGAACTGGTACAGGAAATGGGGGCAAACACCAAAGCAGGCAAAAAAGGGATGAAATGTTAAACTTCAGCTACTTCAGAGAGAAGCTAATAATCACCCCACCAAGCACAGCTACACCTGGAGTTTGCAAACCATCCCCCCGGAACTGCACAAGACACAATAGCAGAAGTCTGAAATACAGTAATGAAGGCTCAGCTGGCATCCTCAGGGATAGCCCTTGAATTTGCCCAACGATATCAGAATTGTTCATTAATTTGCTTTTTCTGTAACTTCAAGACAGGGATGAACCTTAAACACTGTGTTTGTATAGACAAGCAGATAATTGCTTTTGCAGTGTAACAGGAGGTAATTGCTAAGCTTATTCCAAAGAATAAAGGTAAAAAGAAGACATTTTCTGTACAAGTTTTGCAGTCCTGTAAAGAATTTTAAGAACGACTCTAATTATCAAACTCCCCCATTTGCACAGTGAGTGCATTTGACCTCTTGGCTTGAAGAGGCTACTTTATTTATGAGTGCAAATATGACATTAATCTTACAGGATGTCTAAAATAATATTTAGGGATTATATCATGCATAAGTATGTGATACATTTATTTATAAGCTGTTTTTTCTGTTCAGAGCTTATATAAAATCCTTCTTTGGTGACAAAAAAAATTGTTCAGTGGTTGAGAGTACATACTACTGTTTCAGAGGACTGGAGTTCTGTTTCTTGCACCCACATGCAGTGGTTCACATCCAGGAGATCTGAGGCCTCCTTCTGGCTCCTCAAGTACCAATATCCATGTGTACAGACACACAGAGAAACATACACACATACACATAAGCAATAAATTTAAAAAACTTTTAAAAATAAAACCCTTCATTGATTTTTATAAAAAAAATCATTTCAACTATAATTCAACAATATCTCCACTTTAAGGTATATATAGATCAATAATTTTAGTGAAAAATTATGTTAATAATTTTCAATTTATCTATTCTTCGATAATTTCATACAAGTATACAATGTATTTTGTTCAACATCTACATCCTCAGTCATCTCCCAGAGCCCCACCATCTAACAATCAATTATTTTGAAATCTAAATGATAGTGAGGAAGAACCACCCAGTTTGTTAATAGAAAAACTGAAGTCCAAATTTTAGCCCTAGGTATTTCTAGTACTGAGATACATTGCTTCCCTGAAAAAGAAATATCCACCTGGTACCTAGTGACTGAAGGTCATAAAATATTAAAGTAGATGAGATATTTAACAATGCAAACAGATTGTAGATAACACAGGTTTACTGAAAGCAAAAACCTCTGATGCCTGAGTGACACTGCCTTCTTTCAAGATCCCCTCAACTAGGGCCATCTTCAGTCCCTAATCCTTCTGCCTAAATTCTTGCTAAACTGCTTTAACAGAACAGTAACCGGACCCTTCAAGACAGACAACAGTCTCTACAATGCTTTCTACCTGCAAGTGTTCATTTCTAACCCATGGTCACTTTCTCATCCATGTGAATACTTTCCTGTTCACTGGCTCAGGAGGAAACTGCATTACTGTGTTAAAGGTGTTAGAGAATCTGGATTGCATTTGCCTGGCACCTGTAATAAAACATCCTATTCTCTTCTGGTATATGAAAGGTCTTTATACACACCAACAGAGACTGTTACAGCTCTATTTCTACAGGTACAGCCTTGCTTTAAATTATTTGCTTTTAATATTATCTCACGTTTCTATAACAATGACCCTTGGTATATCAACTTTTTTACATGAATTTTCTTGACAACTAAAAGCAAAGCAAAGCTCAGAGGGTTTCTAAGCTGACATGATTTATTCTATTTTACACTGACCTATGTCTGAAAACCACTTATCAATATGCAAATTAAATCAACATGAAGAAGCTACTGCATGTAATTCTCTCTGGTCAGTTTCCAAGGATGACTTCCATGTGGAGTTGTGCAGTATACAACCCACGTGGACATCCACGATGGAGTCATCTGTTTAAGGGTTCCACTTCTCTACAATTAAAAATGAAATGTGAGAGCCAACCACTTGGATCTGTGCCTTCAACAATGTCTATTACTGACATTTCTTAAAATATATACATAGGTGATAGATGATAGATAGATAGATAGATAGATAGATAGATAGATAGATAGATAGATAAAAGTTTTACCCTAAAATGAGGCAACTATGTCCCTACTGGACACACAGGCAAACAGATAAAAAGTCCAGTACTAAGAATGTATTATGTCTTTTAGAGTGTTGCCAATCAGGCCTCATAGACTAGCAAACATTAGCAGCTGTTGCCATTGTTCTTTGTTATACTCCAGAACATGATGCCAAGACTCTACTTCTGAACGTACATGTAGTGGGTAGCCTGTAGTGCTGTAATTTGCACTATTATGGATTCTTATATGTTGATACAAATGTAAACTATTTTTATATTCCTGCTTAAGATAATTTGTATATTGATACAAATATAGAACTATATTTGTTATAATGTACATATATTTCTACTCTCATTTGAAATATTTGTATATTGATACAAATGTAAATTTATATCTGTCATACTTTATGTATGTTCTACTTCTGTTTAGGATATTCTGTATATTGATATATATTTAAGATTATTGTCATATTGCATATTGCACTATACATTCCTACCTCTGTTATAAATATCTTGTGAATTGTCACAATTTTGAAGTCATCGTTCTTTACCATACATTTGCTTATAGACTGTTTACCTTGTTTACATGAAGCCTTAGTCCTTAGGTTATTTCGGTAGATAAGACTTATAGTTTTATAGTCACCTATGCTTGTCATCTCTATAGTTACGTTAGTTAGGTTATCCAGATTTACAGATACATAGGTCAGATGGACAGGTAATCTTCAAACACTTCATAGACCTAGAGAATATGGCATTTAAATAACTTAGAATTCTGTTGACGTGAGAGACACAATTGCTCCTGGCAGCACCAATTTGATCCCAAGAAAATGTTGGGCTTCTAAGACATTTCCATTTGGAAGTTTGTCTTCTTGGCACAAAATGGCCTACTGGGCAAAGAACTGCCCTTGCCTCGACTCTGACAGTATGAATGCTGTCCTTTCTGGACAAGCGGGACACAAGGAAAGCGACCACTGTACTCTGCCAAGACAGGGTAAGATGGTCTTTCAGAATTCCTGCTTCTGAAAATGGTCTGTCAGATACTCTAGGCCTGTAGCCAATTTAAATGCACCAACAATACTGAGAAACATTAGGCGACTTTCCAGGCTGCCAGCTGTCTTGGTCTACTCTTGCAAGATTCCCGAAAGTTGCTTGCATCCATCTTCCATTTCTCAGGTACCATTCTATCTATTCCTTCTCAGGTCTTTGATGAGATTAAAGACTAGCAGTTATAGTTACAACTTAGTATATATATATATAATATCTTAGATAGAACATATTAAGTATTAGATTCATGTTCTTTAGGATAGGACACCTTTTGGAATGATCTTTGTAACATGCCATTTACCTATGCTCTAGACTTCTCTGGATTTTAGTATGTGTTTCTTGCTTGATATTGTTCACATTGGTTGTAGTTCCATCTTATCTAGGTCATTATCCCTCATTATTCCTGGGCAATATTTGGTAGCCATTCCTTTGTATGTAGTCTTGTATTAGGTTAGAACCTTCTTATTTAGACAAAAAGAGGGAGATGTAGTGGATAGCCATTCCAACTTTGATCTGAAGTTCCAGCCCCCATTGAGGCTTCGGTAACTGTCACGCCTACAAGGCGGGGCCAAGGGAGGACCCTGGAGACCCGAGATCTGCATGGGCCAGCTCTCTCTGTTCCTGGACCCTGGACAGTGGAGGTTGACCAAGCAGAGCTCCAGAGAACACCGCTGGACTGCGATACACCTTCCCCAGATCCTGCGACCTACCTATCCCTTCATTTGTAAGTTATGCCACTAATAAACTTTCCTTTTAACTACGTGGAGTGGCCTTAATAATTTCACCAATATGTATACTTGAGACACCAAGCATAGAACAAGCAGTCTGGTATTGATCTAGATACTTCATCCCTACTGGCCAGGTTTCATAGTTTGGGAAGTTGCTATATCCTCCATGGGAGGAGAACAGTAACATTAATCTTACTCAGATTAATTGTGAATGTGGTGATATTTTATTTGTGCTGAAATGTGATTTTTTTTGTACATTAATAAATAAAGCTTGCCTGGAGATCAGGGAGAAAAGGACGGCCATTTTAAGTAAACAAGAAGTCAGGCAGCACATGCCCTTAATCCCTTAGTGGGTAGGATCTCTGTGTGTTCAAGGCCACACCAGGGAACAGAGCCAATCATGGTGACACATGCCTTTAATCCCAGTACCAACCATAGAGACCTAGAGGTCTGTACAGACAGTGACAGAGCTGTGTAGGAAGAAGAAGTGAGGTAGCTGGGCTAAGAGCCAATGAGAGGGCAGAAAAGCAAGGCATATAAGCCTGGGTAGACAGGAAGTCATGCTCTTTGGAAGCTGCGGAGTTGGTGAGGTGAGGTTAGCTTGTGGCTTTCCATATTTCCCTGATCTCTCTAAGGCTTTAACACAAATTTCTGGCTCTGTGTTTTTTATTTAATAAGACCATTTAGAAATTTGGCTACGTGTGAACTCTGTGAGCTACAATTGCCTGGCAAGATATGTCAACTGGTGCAATATTGGAACAATTGTTATGAGAGTACTCAACCACTTTCTGATTGGATGTAAGACCCACTCAACAAAGGAAATCCATAACAGGAACAGTCATCATGCCCAAGAACCCATGACTAGACAAGCCATAGACCTAAGGGAGAACCTACCACTATTATCCTAGTAAGCGAACATAATATTAAGCCAACCCCCAATGACTCATCATGACACCCACAGATTAGTGCATCTCTCATCCCTTATCAGAGAAGCTTCTTTTGGCAGTATATGGCAATTAACACAGAGACCCTCAGCTGGTCAAGGTACAGAGAATAAGAGACTGCAGAATGCCCAGCCTTCAACATGTACGTTATACTTCCTCTTCCCAAGGCTCAATGATCATTGTGAAGAGGCAGGCAGAAGGAGAGCCAGTCATGGTAGGTGATGGTGACGAAAGGGAACTAGTGCTTTTCAGACACGGCAGAGTAATTGTACATTTGAACTCACAGTGATCGTAACAGCATGCCACGAGACCTGGGCAAGCTCAAGCTAGACAAAATTCTGGTATGGAGAGGGGAAGTAGACACAGATATGTACTCCTAGTAGTTTATAGCTGCTGAGAAAGAGAGACAGTTTTCTTTAAGGCTATGTCCACGAATAGGTCGACCATGCTCCAGCAGATGGCCACTTACCAAAGAGCATACAGGCAGAACAAATTGGAGTCTATGGGCTTGAAATGAGGACACAAAGTTGGCTGGACAACAACGAGGATGAATCCAAAAGGAGTTGAGGGTAGGGAGGGCACTATGATCAACACACATTGTATAAAATGATACAAAGCATTAACAAAATATTTTTAAAAGGTAAGAACACACAACATATATAGATAGTAAATTTTAAAGCATAAATTAATTAAAAATTATTAGAAGATAATTTAGTAAAACTGGCTCAAAAAGAATTAACTCCTAAAGGTTGCTCATGCTTTGTTATAGTAGGCTTTTCCCAGGAATGCAAGACATGCAAAATTTTAAAATTCAATCAATGTCATCTGCCACAATAATGTTAAAGAAGATAAATTATATGATTATTTTAATTGGTGCAAGCAAACATTAGACAGTGTCTTATACTTGATTATTATCTGAAATATCTGTCAGAAAAATTAGAAAAGAAGAAACTACCTCAATGTAATTACAAAAGTTACAATACACCTGCAACTCACATCACATTGAGCAGTGAAAGCTTGACATTTAACTCTTGTCATGGTTTGAATGAGAAATGTCCCCTAGAAGCTAGGATATTTGAATACTTGCTTGTCAGTTGATGGCACTGTTTTGGAAGGTTTTGGAGGTACAACCTTGCTCGGGAAGTACATAGGTAGCAAGCTTTGAAATTATATATTATATCAAGGTCCCAGACATTAGTTGGCTTCCAAACATTAGCACCACTGACTCCATGATGGAAGTACCATTCAGGCTGTAAAACTCAGCATGTAGAAAACCTCAAGAGACTGCAGAGCTGTTCACTGGGACATGAACAACTTACCTTTGTCTCTGTGGTGACTACAATGGATGCTTTCAAAATTGTTTACTATGTCAAAACCATTTATCAGCCTTAGAATATTGAAGGCGTTGTGGAGATCTGTATATCAGAATAGTAGCAGAGATGAGCCAGTAGGAAGAACGTAGCAAGAGGAACAGACAAGCTTATCAAACAGCGGAGGCTGCAGACACCTCAGCCCAGCTGACCCTTCCAACTCACCTTAAGACGTACCTCACCCAATTTTATACAAGAGAAACAGAGCCAAGGTGAAACTGTTTGCATCAGTGGTGGGCCCTTTTACCATAAGAAATGAAATTGACTAATCATTTGGAGTGCAGTTTGTAAATGATGGCCATGATCAATTGTCTGGAGCAGTGAAACCAGGGCCAAATTTGCTTAAAGTTTAAAAACAAGTTGAACTGAATTACAGTGCAGCTATCTTTAGAAAATGGAAAATGGGAGCTGATTGAAAGGGGCTTCCTGTGCTAGGGATATTGTCTTTCATTTGGTGGGGTCATAGTTGCTTTGCTGGCTTCACTTTGTGATAAACCATTAAGCACACCAGCATTTATCTGTTTTGCTGTATATATGCCATCTTTCAATGGAGGAGACACACACATGATTTCTTAAACCACAGAGAAAAGGGAAAGAATGTTTGCTAAACAGGTCACGAGTGGTCTGGGGAGGGCGCAGTTCTCAGGAGTACACAGGGACACACACAGATAATGATCTGCTTCAGAAGTTATGTGTAAGGGGCTGGAAATAGTTTGTTAAGTCTTAATGTCCAAGCATAAGGACCTGAGTGTGGTTTATAGAACTGACATTGAACAGTTGACCATAGTAGAGTGCACTTGTAACCCCAGTGCTGGGGAGGTAGAGACAGATAGATCCTGAGACTCACTGGCCTGTCAGTCTAGCCTGATAAGCAAGTCCCAGAAATCAGGGATAGACTTTGTCCCAAAAAGCAAGGTGGATTGGTCCTAAGGAACAATACCCAAGGTTCTCCTCAGCCCCCAGATACACACATACACACACACACACACACACACACACACACACACACACACACACTGTAAGGTACATGGTAGTTCTTTTTTAAAATGGTTGTTTTTAGTCTATAGATATATTTCATAAACTACATGTAGATAGAGTAAAGAGGATCTCTTATAAGAAAGAGAAAGAGGACCCCTGAGATGGAACAATCAGCAAATGCATTTGCTGCCAAGTCTGATGACCTGAATTCAGTCCCAAAGACCTATATGTTGGAAAGAGAGAACCAATTCCCCAGTTGTCCTCTGACAGAGCCACGCACTTAGGCACCCAAATAAATGTAAACACACACACAATAAATATATGTGCTTTACATTTTTTTAGAATAATGAAGGACATATAAAACTTTATGAAGTGTATTTATGCATATCATATCTCTGTACGTGAATGTAGCTGTGCAGAAGCACTAATTTTACCTAGCCAAAGACGTATAACAAAATGTTCTTAATGGTTCTCAGGCAATTCTTATTTTCTGTGCATATTTCTCTCTTCTAAATTATGTTTTGTCCTTTGGTGTTGTTTGAGAATTTCGTACATGCAGATAATGCATTTTGATCTAATCAATCGCCCCTCCCTCCTTTGCAGCTCCTCTTCCGTCCCTGCCACACCACTTTCCCCTCCAGACTTCATATGCTCTGTAACTCCACTTGTTGCTGCCGTAAGACCACCTACGAGAACATGGGTCCCTGAAGAAAACCGATTCCTCCTCCCCTGCCATGCATCAAGTGCCAACAGCTTCTCAGCTAGGGGTGATCAAATTATTTTTCTGTCCGCATTGATGTTAGCCTATGAAAGGAAACCCACACACATCAGGTGCATTGCAGAGAGAAGGCTAGGGATGGACCTGCGGCTGCCACCGGAGGGCCATGCCTGGAGGCACGTGATGTGGAAAGTGGGTGGGGCCACGAGCCGGGTCGTTTTATTCCAAAGAGCACTCTGAAGCTCTCCAGCAGGTTGGCCTAGGACTAGGACCGTTGGCGCAACAGATGCTGTGGCGGACCTGAACCACAGGTAGGAAGAGGCTGTTGTGCCCCGAGAGCAAAGCAGTTGGCAGGCTTGGTGGAGGAAAAATGGGACTGTAGGGGAAGCTTGAGCGGCAACAACCAAGATCTCGTCTTTAATTTCTCATGCAGAAGGGGGAACGAAGAAATACTGCTCATGGACGGATGCAGAGAGGGGCAGTTCAAAACTGATGCCCTGTTTAGGAACCTCTTAGCCTTTCTCACAATATTTTCATCTCATCTCCCCTGATTTGAGAGAGGCTAAAGTCCTACGCTGTTTCACGAGTGACACGGGCTTCCTATTTTCGTTTTCCTTTATCATAACTGGTATTCCTTCGTGAAGGGTATGGATTGAGAACGTCTGTTCCGGTAGATGATGATTGCCATGCTCTGGATTTTATCGTTTGTGGCTAACTCTGTACGTGGCATTACTATGAGCTGAAGATATTAGCTGTAAGTCTGACGTGATGGCTTCTGCATATACTCTCAGCACTTGGGAGGCTGGGTCAAGAGGATTGCCATGAGTTCCAGGCCAGGCTGGGAACACTGAGGGAGTGAGTTCCAGGCCAGTCTGAAGTGCAAAGTGAAACAAGGTGGATACGTAGATGGATGGACGGGTGGATGGACAGACAGACAAGTGGACACACACACAGTAAGGAGATCAATCTAAGCTATTCTCTATAATATAGAAACCATGTCATCTTTTTATCCTTACATACCCAGCATGAAATATGACTGATTAGACAGAGTGGACGGATACCCATCCCAGAAAGCTTTCCTTCAAAGGTGGCTCAGCATGAGCAGTAAAAAACAGCTTTAAATCTTTATTTAATACAATTTACATATCATATTCTTCACCTATAAAATATTGATAGGCATCAGCAAAGGTCTCTTTTTGAAACACTAGGGGAGTGCACGTCATTTTAGTAAAGCCACTAATTTGAAGTGCTTGAAAACTTCACATGGGCTGATAAATAATTTTGTATGGTCTCTTTTGATTTAATGTTATACACCCTGAAGAGCTAGAGTGAGCTTTAACGTTATACATGCCAGTAAGAGCTTGAATGCGGGAGGAACTCCTTTCCGTGGACTGTGATGGCGTGACTACTTTCTGCCGGCACAAGGCTTTTCAATTTTCCTTCATGTGTGACAGACAGAGGCTCAAAATTTCTTGTAAGGAAAAATTAAAGCTAGAAGAATGTACTAAAAGTAAGAGGGAGTGAAAGGTCAAAGCACTTGAGTCTGCCTGGCTGTAGGCTGCATCGCCAGGGACCATATCACTGTCTCTGTGTCCTGGCGCCTGGCACAGTGCACACCCTGAGAGGCTGGTGCTGATGTGGGAGAAGGGGGCACAGCTGGAGGCAAGGCACTCACTGCCTGGACAGACACACACACACACACACATACATACACACACACACACACACACACACACACACACACACACACACGGCTTAAACATTTCCAAAGCTCTTCTGTGAGTGTGCGGGTCTGCCTAACTTCACCAGTTGCCATGGTGAGCAACACAAACATAATCAAGGTTGAATTGAGATGTTGTTTTGTTCCACAAGTGGACTTGCTACTGAAGTACGAATCCACCATTGTTCGGTCTGTTATTCATCTGTGTTATTATAACCAAATGGTAAAATCTTCCCATCTGGTCATTTTCAAAGAGATTTTAAAAGCCATTCAAGAGAAGAAGAAAGAGAAAGAGAGAGAAATTTTTTTCTTACCCACAGTTGATGATGAGAGTCACTTTTGAAGTTGTAACTTCAAAATGATAAGTTGCCTGTGCCCTAGTGAATGACCCCGGCCCATGTGTATATGTGCAGCTCTAATATGACTCAATATATCACAGCAAAAAAGAAGACAAAACTGGGAGGGAGATGTAGGAAACTCAGGGAGAGGCACAGGAAGGGAGGTGGCGGTGGATATGGTCAGGATGCTTTGAATCATGTATTTCATTTGCAAAGAGTCAACTTGTTAAAAAGAATGGAAGAGACTGTGGATTGTTCATCTGAAGAGGCAAAGCAGTGGCTGGGAGGCTGATGAAAGCCTAGAGGAGACACCACATGACCTCAAAATGACCTCCAGGTTCCAACCCAAGTGTATTGCTCACTGCAAGAAAATGTTTTTCTAAGTATGACAAAGCATTTAACGCCATCCTCCTTTTACATAGAATTTGACTGTGAATTGTTTTTTTCTTATTATTCTTCTTTTATATGACACGCCAGTTCAAAACAGATGACGAGGTTTCCCAACAATGGAAAGCCAGGGTAAAGAGAGTGATCAAACGCCATATGCAAAGGGTTTTAAAGCCCTTTACATCAGGGAGCCCAGAATATTGTCTCTCAACTAGTCTAGGATATATTGAGTCATCTCCTTGGAAAGTAGCATTGAAGTTGTAACATTTTGCACCCATAAACAGTCTTGCTGAGTTTTTTTCAAGGATGTTATAAAATAAAATATTATAGCAGTCTGGCTTAAAGATCGCCGGAATAGAGACTATAACTTATCACTACTCTGGCTAAATTTCAAAATACACATGATAAATGAGCATGAGCCATCTGTCCAATGCTAGGAACATTTCCTAATTGTCTAATTTTTAAGAAATTGCTGAGCAATAATAACAGAAATAATAAAAATGACAATCATGATAAAATAATAGTTAGCATTTGTTAGGCAGTTCCTTATATCAGGCAGCCCTCCTCTGTGCTCAAGCACAAGGTTGCAACCATCGTTAACCCCTTTATAAATGAGGATGCCGAGGAGTCCACAGTGCAACCAAGCAGCATCATTCCAAACTCTCTGTGTGATGGGATTGTTGTGAAATGGCCTGGGAGATAAAGACATGCTTTTGCCTCCCCATCTTTAAAAGCATCCAGGGCTTGATGGGTTGGTGTATTATTTGATACAATACAGGCCTATGTGCAGCTATGTACATCTGTCTTGAAATGCTCAAGACTGATGGATTTGGAGCCACTAATATTTCACGATTCTCGCAGTCTCAAGGTCAATGAGCTGATTTTACCCAGAGAAGTATTAGAATGTGTCCCTTCACCTTGACTGGTGGACCTGAAGCTAAAGTCACATTGTGATCTAGAATTGCTTGACAAGTGGAAAAATGATATGGTTGTAAGTGGATCATTTACAAGAAAATGCTCCTGGAGATGAGCGGTACATGGATGAGCAGAAGTCAGAGCTGCCGACTCCAGTCTGCCCTGCGGCTTTCTTAGTTGTTACCTCCCACTCTTTGTTTTGGATTGACCTAAATTGTACACACATGCCTTTCAAGACTAAGCACTGGTATATAGGATTAAATTTAAGAAGATTAATTTCTTCCTACAAGAAGAGATTGTGGCTTTCTTTTTTTAAGGTGTGTTTGGAAATATATCATTAAAAATATTTGTCTAGCTTTTCTTTGGACACCTTTAGCTTATTCCTCTTGAGGACCAAAGTTGTACAGGGCAGTTTTAAAGTTTCTGGCACTCGACCTAGGCCTGAGTCTCTCCGCTAGACTAGTTTTCTGTAGGAAATTCTGCATTGTGGGTGTTCATCCAATTTCCCATGCATGAATGCTCTGATGCTCACCCACCACTTCTCATTTAAACTCCTATTAGCCAGCATTCAGGCGGAAGAATCCAACACTGTCTTTAAAGACCACTTCAGTTGCAGCCAGAAGAGCCATTGTATTGTCATTCTCTCTCTCTCAAAAAGAGAGAGAGAGAGAGAGAATTGTGATCTTAATTTGTTAGAAATCCACGTGATTTTGTTAATGTGGCATTGTCGGCAAAACCACTACATAATGTCTGCCTCACAGGCCCGTTGTACAGACATTTGGAAACTTGAACATAAGGTGTAGAAAATAAGAACTGGAATATTCCAGTGATCTCCATGTTCGCTCACAGGGAGAAACACATAAACATCACGTGCTCTCTTAGCAGCTTGGCCAAGGCTTGTTTATTGGCTCTCAAAAATTCGGGTCTGTCAACAACTCCTTATTGTTTATCTTTACCAGCGTCATCAGCAGTTAAATAGTCAGGTTATACACGGACGGCTACTACTAGACTGAGTGGAGGGATATGTACATTAGGGTTGACCGTTAGACATGTACATCACTTCAGTTCCACAGATCTGCACGGAAGTCTTCTCCATAGTCCAGATAGTTTTTGTTTTGTTGTGTTTGTTTTGTTTTGTTTTGTTTTGTTTTAACCAGTCCTGGGAGTATAAAACAGAAGTCTAGCCTCCCACGGGAGCATTATCTTTGGCAGTTAGCACTTCTTCCCCCGCTTTTCTCCCTCGCTGCCATCGTGTGTGGCTCTTCACGCTACCATCTGTCTTTCGCCACAGAACTTAATTGACCAGAACCAGTGGGTGGCTCCCCTGTTGCCAGGTTTTGTTCTGATCTTTCAATGGCGAGTTCCATTTTTCTCCATCCTCACTACTTCTCAGCCCCCTTTCCTTTCTCCAGGCCTTTCAGAGCCATGTTGTGCCTTCAGGAACAGTGGAAGGGAGTTTGAGGAAGAAGAGACAAGGGGAGAGTCACTCCAGGTCCTGTGTCATCTCTGCCTCCGGGCTTGACAGTGCTGCTTCTGTCTGGGGTAGTCTTACCTGGAAACTTACTGCGCAGGTCTAGGCTGCACTTCATTTAAAAGGAGAGCAGTGGCAGACAATTGATTTTAGATTAAAATACATCGAGTAGACTCTGGAGGCCCCATTTATGCTATATTAGAATACAGAAACTGGGGAAAGAACTGTAAAACTTTCCAATAAAAGTGAATTTGGTAATGATTTAATCACTACTCTGATGGGAATGGAAAGATGGCTCAAGAATCAGGAGCACTAGCTGCTCTTACAGAGGACCCAAGTTCAATTCCCAGCACCGCATGGCAGCTCAAAACTCCAGTTCCAGGGGATCCTTTGCCCTCTTCCAGTCTCTGGGAATACCAGGTACACAGGCAGTGCATAGACATACATGTAGGCAAAACATCCATTCATACACACACAGAACAAAACAAAATAAAAAAACAAATAACCAAACCCCACACACTTCACTGGGTAGTATTTAAGAAGGCTGACATCCAGGTGACCTTCAGTTCTGTTTTCCTTTCTGAATGGTCATAATTTCATTCCTTCTCAATACAGAGGAGAAGAAAGACCCCATTACCACCAGATAATGAGGAGCCTTGTCCCATTGTGTCTGGTCCTTACTGGCTTCATTGTGATATGCTCTTTCCCACCTGTTCACAAAGACTGGGGCCAACAGCTCCCTTACCATGAGGTCTTTAATCACCGTGTTTCCTCAAAATTTCAGCCTGTCATGACCTACCTTTGCTAATATAAACCTTTTAGATAACACATAATGTACACTTTGCAATATCCACAAATTAAAAGTATTTTAAAATTGCTGGTACCAGTTTATGTTCATAGCTGCTGTGTGAGAGTTCTAGTTACATTGTAAAGCCACTAGTATTTACTGTTGTCTATCATTTTAATTATAACCATTGAGATGGATTTGTTATGGTTATAGACCTCTAATTTCAACTTACATATCTTGTTGATGATGATTACTGAAACTGGTCGTCTTTCTATACATTTACTGGCCATTTGGAGATTCCCTTTTTTGGCATACCTATTAATATTTGGGGGATCATTCCACAGTTGGGTCATCTGCCCTTTGCATATTTATCTGTAGGAGTCCTTTGTATGTGATAGACATGAGTACATGTCAGATGCATGTGTTACAGATGCACATGTTACAGATACTTTCCATGTTCTGTGAGTTACCCTTCTATCTTTCAATAGTGGGTTTTGATGAACAAGGGTCATTACAGGTTCTGTGTCCCTTCTCCAAAATGCGGAGAACCAGAAGTTTTATTTTTCAGTTTGTGATATTTACACATAAGACATAGATACATGCATAGGAAGGGATTTCAAGCTTACATATGTATTACATTTGTTTAACATATACCTTTAACTGTATAGTCTTTATAGTGTCCCTGCATTTTGACCACATCTTGTCACACAAGGAATTCTTTGCCTGTGATATCTTGTCAGCCCTCCTTAAGTTTCAGAACTTGGAGGATTTAGACTTCAGATTTGGGATTTTCAGATCAGAGATGCTTAATTTGCACTCACAACATAGCGGAATTCATTGTTTGGGCCCAGCCTAAGAAATCCTTTCTTACCCTAGCCATGAAAATGCTTCCTTGTCTTCTAAAGATGTGAATAGTCCATTTATTTCTAGTTTTCCAGTACATTTACAGTTTCTGTTTTGTGCATTTTAATGTAAATTTGAAGTTAAAATTTTCTATGTCCCTACACCAGGCACCACTTACTTTAAACATCACAATTCTGCCTGGGCATCTCATCACAAATGAAGTGACCATGTGTGTCAATGTGTTTCTGGGCTTTCTCTTCCGTTTGGATGGTAGGACTGTTTATCCTTGCATTGAGGACTGCCCTAATTACCGCAGCAGGATTCATGCCGGCTCTTGGTGTCTGGCTGCTTTATGTTGTCCAGATTTATTTATTCTTTTTCAAGATTAACAGGGCAGTTCTTAACCTTCTATATACATAAAATGTAAATTTTAAATTTACTGCCTCTTTGCTTGTGAGTGAGGCATAACCCGTTGTGGTAAAGATTTCGTATGCACTTGAAAAAACTGCCCACTGTGTGGTTCTTTGACTCAGGTGTTAAGTCAAGTTTGGGCCTCGGTTTACACAGTTTCCCTTCGCTGACCTGGTCCTGACACTTCCTTTTTCCTTTTCTTTCTCTTCTAAGCAATTGAAGAACATGCATTACATTTCCCGCTATGACTGGAAATTTGTCAATTTCTCCCTCTTTAGAATTTTGGCATTATGGATTTTAAAACCATGGTATTAATAGTACCAATTTAAGCAGTGATTTTTTTTCTTGCCTCATCCTCATTTCATAATAAACATCCTATGCCCATTAGAGTCAGGAGACAGACTCCAAGCAGATCCACAATAAAGCACTGTTAATGCCTATCACCAAGAATGACGTACTCTAGTGTACTCCCACTTAAGGCAGCTGTGCCTCCTGCACAAAATCTGCAGAGCTTTGAGCCCAGGAGCTTCTTGTCAGGCAGCGAAAAGGAGTTCACAAGGCCCAGCCCCTGCCCCAGGGTTTATACACAGTTAAAGGCTGAGGAAGAAGGGCAGATAGACATCTTCAGTTAGGTAGCCACTAGTAAACTGCCTACACCCCTGTGGAGAAAGCTCACCCTTCCTTCTATAAGCATCCTAATGAAACTCATTTAGTCACAAAACAAACAAATAATAAATAAACAAACAAACAAATAAATAGAATGGCTTGTGTGGGAACCCACAGAGGCTATCTAGTGAGAATTTACTCAGGGTCCAAGAATCTGGGCTTGCTTTACAATTTTTATGTAAATTTGAAGTTAAATTTTCTCTATGTCCCTACACCAGGCACCACTTACTTTAAACATCACAAATCTGCCTGGGCATCTCATCACAAATGAAGTGACCATGTGTGTTAATGTGTTTCTGGGCTTTCTCTTCTGTTTGGATGGTAGGACTGTTTATCCTTGCATTGAGGACTGCCCTAATTACCGCAGCAGGATTACCCAATTGCTTTGCAATCTGGGATTGCATAGGAGATGATTTGGTCATGGGCGTGGTTACCTGGTGTTTGGAAAGGTCTACACTTAGCTGTGCAGTGTGATTTGATCTAGCAAGGGGGAGGCCTTTTGACCCACACCTTGGCATGTTGTAAAAAGCTCTTTTGAATAAAGCCTCAAGGCCATTGGGTATCGCTCCAGGCCCTCCCGAAGCTATCCTGTTTCTGTCTTCCTTCTCATCGTCTAGGTCTCTCTTTCTATCATTTCTTATCCCTCTCTCTTCCTCTTAAGAACCCTTCAAAAGGTGGGAGCTGAACTCCCACAGGCTTGAAAGTAGAATGGGGTTAGTTAGGAGCAGGAAGGGTGTCAGAAGGAGTGGTAGGTAAATGAAGAGGGGGATATGCGGGGCAGTGAGACAATTCAGCTGGTACAGATGCTGCCCCCAAGCCTGACAACTGAGTTTGATCCCTGAGACTCTCATGGTAAAGGAAGAGAACTGACTCCTGTAAGTTGTCCTCTGCCCTCTACAAGCACAGTGTGGCACATGCGTACACACATGAACACTCACACACACACACATGCACTCACACTAAATAAATAGCTCTTAAATTTTTTAATTAAATAGAGGGTAAAGGAGTGAATGTGATCAAAATATATATGTATATGAAAATATCAAAATGGAATCTGTCATGTCTAGTTAATATATGCTAATACTTTTGTATGATTAAATAATAAATAAATGAACAATGTTAATTACAAAACAGGTAAAGAGACTGTAGCATCCTTGACATAAAGTAACAGGAACTTTGAACATTAGAAGATTCCCTTCAAGGCCAAGATTCCTGTTTCCCAGGAAAAGGCGAAGCCGTTGTGGGAACTTCCTGTGATGGAGTCACTTGCCCTGAAATCAGAGCAATGGCATGGCTATGGTGGTGTTTGCAAAGAGGACATATGTCCTCTTCTGAACTGTGAGGGCCAGTCCCATGGAGGACAGTGCTGCCGGGACCCTCCATGCAGGGGCACTGGCGGCTAGTGGGAACACAGCAGGAGGAAAAGGCCCATCCCCCTCTTGTAGCCTTGTGGGGTTTCTCCTACCCTGTATGAGAAGAGCTCATTTCCAGCCAGCTGGAGCTGTTGAAATGGTGCCTGCAGAGTTCAGTTCCAATATCAGAACACAGTGGGTTCGGAGCTGGCAGACAGTAAGTTGGCAACGGGCACACCTTCTCTGCTTCCAGTTAAGCTGATTGCCGTTCTGTGTGCTCCAATATTAACAGAGTCACCCCTCATCCTGGTTGACGGCTGTGTGCTATGCCCTTCTGCAAGGCTTTGTTTTCACTTTTCTGTTCTTCTATTTAAGGCGTGTGTCTCCTAGACAGAATACAGTTAGGGACTGTATTTTTCTTCCAAGATAACAGTCATAGACTTAATTAAGATATTTAGTACTTCTAAATCTAAAATTTATCACTGGTGTATTTTGGTTGATATCTACCATACCTGGGTTCTATTTGGTCCCTTTGTTTCTTATCCTTTGGGGTGAATGAATAAATTGTATGATCTCTTTTATTCACTTGATATATGTTTCACATTAGTCATCGCTTTTGGTGTTTGAGACAGGATCTTGTACAGCTCAGACTCACGTCCACTGGACGGCCTCGAACTGCAGATCCTCGACCTCCACTGCACTGCCTGAGAGCTGTGTGCCACCCTCTGGTTTATGTGGTTGGTGGTGCTGAGGATGGAAGCACCTGCCTTGTGTATGCTGCACAAGTACTCCAGTAACTTAGCTACGTACCCAGCTCAGGTTGTTACACATTTTGATCATTCCTTGATGTCCACTCTACAAATTACAACATGAATCCTTTATTTATTATATTCTAAATCAATTAATTTTAGTAAATCCATACAAGTTTTCAAATCCTAGGATACTTTAGCTCCATTACCCTCTCCAATATTTTGTGTCATGTTCACTATTACTTTTATTCTACATACATTTTAAATCTTGTAGACCTATTTCCTGTTTTCTAACTATGAATAGTTGCATTTACTTTTTTAGCAATCTCATACCTTGATACAACCCATCTCAATCATATCCATCCCAGCTCCTCCTCCCATTCCCACTAACTCTCAATACATCCCTCTCTTGCCTTCATGTCCTTTTACATCCTCTTATTTTTAATGGCCCATTAAGTCCACTCACAAATGTATAGCTGTAGGACCGTCTAACCGAGATAGGAAAACCTACCAGTAGCCATATTCCTAAAGAAGGGTGACTCCCTCTTCCCTAGCAGCCATCAACGCCAATAGCTCTTCCTTCATCTAGGTGTGAGGCCTCCTGAGTCCCACCTTTGCTGGTGTTGGAATGTTGACTGAATTGATTTTATGCAGGTTTTATAACCATAGCTGCAGTAAATTGATGAGTACAGCGGCCACATCATATCCAGAAGACAGACTTTCTCAGAAGCACTACCCATCCTCTGGCTCTTCAATTATTTCTACCCTCTCTTCCATGATGTTCAGTGAGTCTTGGGGTGGGGGTAGGGGTTGTTATATATGTCACATTTAGGGCAAAGCCCTCAAGAGTCACATATTCTAAGCACTATGACAGTTATAAGTCTGTATTAAACTACCCACTGCAATAAGAAGCTTCTTTGGCTACAGTTGAGAACAGCACTCATCTGTAGACATAAATAATTAGGGGCAGTTTGATAACCTGTCCATTTAGCAAAACAACAGTAGTGGTTCCTCCTGGGGTCCAGGCCTCAAATCCAATCTAAATGCTGCCTGTTGCCTCCTTAACAGTCAGGCCACTATTGTGCCTGTAGACAGCCTTCGTCTGGTAGGTGGGTATTGTAGTATGCAGGGTCAACCCTGAGTAAGACCATTGATGACTTTGCTCCACAGCAGCCCGTATAACACCTTAAAATAGTACCTACATGACACTCTGAAAACTAGCCAACAAGGAGGAAGCTTTCAGGTCAATTCCCATTCGATTTCTTATAGCAACATTTCTGTTTTATTGTTTAATGTGGTCAATCAGCTGTCAGTATATGTACTGTATGTGTTTGTTTACAGTTACCTTTTATGACCTCCATTGCCTCCGTAATTCCCTGGGGCTTCTTCTGCCTCACTCTTTGTGTTCCTTGTGGGGCTCCTAAAACACTTTTTCTAAAATTTTTTCCTAGATTTTCCATTATTTTATTCCTGTTAAATTTAGATATTTCATGTTGATTGTTTGAGTTTACAATCCTAGCTTCTGATACATTTAATTTATATTACAACTCATTTAATGAGTTAATTTCAGATAGAACATTTCTCAGTTCTAGAATTTTCATTTAATCTTTTCTTCATAAATTCCAGTGATCTCTGTTACCAACATCTTTATAACCCCTCCCTCTCATCTTGAATAAATTAGTTATTTTAAGTTCCTTAGCTAATTTCAACATCTTATTCACCAATGAATATATCTCTGTCATCTACATATTCTTTTGATTTTTATTATGTGATCACAAAAATTTTACATAATTAATATTTTCTGCTGAATGCTTAAGATTGTGTTTGGAAAATTAGTGATGATACACATGGTTAGACTCATTATATACCTCTATATAATCTCTATAATGAATTAACCATTCACAAAGTAGATGACACAATGGATCACTGTAGATAACACATGTGATCTAACTGGAACTGGAACTCACTATGAGGACCAGGCTGACTTTGAACTCATGGAACTCCATCTGTTTCTGCCTCCCAAGTGCTGGGGTTAAATGCATGTCATCATGTCCAGATAATTTTAAATTTTTTTGAACAGTTCTTCTAGTGACTTCTCCGTTGTTATGATAAAACTCTGAAAGTAACTTGGGGAGGAAAGGGTTTATTTGGCTTACGGGTTACAGTCCATCACAAAGGGGAGACAAGGCAGGAACTCAAGGCAGGAGTTGGAAGCATTAACTATGGAGGAATGCTGCTTACTCGCCTGCTTCCCATGACTTGCTCAGCTACCTTTCTTATACAATCCAAGACCACCTGCTCAGAGATAGCACCACTCACAGTGGGCCACCCCACCATTAATCAAGAAAATGCCCCCCAGATATGCCCACAAGCCAAAATGATGGAAACAATTTGCCAACTGAGGTTTCCCCTCACCAGACTGTGGAATTCTCTAGATTGTGTCTTTGACTGCCCCCCCAAAAAAGATCAGCACAACAATGATACACAGTGTCTTAGCTAGGATTTCTATTGCTGTGAAAAGACACCATGACCTTGGCAACTCTTATAAAGGAAACCATTTAATTGGATGATTTACAGTTCAGAGGTTCATTCAATGATCATCATGGTAGGACATGGTGGCATGTAGGCAGACATGGTGCTGGAGAAGTAGCTAAGAGTCTTACATCTTGTAGGCAACAGGAAGTGGTCTCTCTCACTGGGAGTAACTATGAGTCCTCAAAGCCTGCCTCCACAGTGACATATTTTCTCCAACAAGGCCACACCTACTCCAACAAAGACACACCTCCTAATAGTGCCACTCCCTATGAGCTTATGGGGGCCAACTACATCCAAACTCCCATACACAGTTTATTTTTTGAATAATTAGATACAACCTAAATGCCAAACAACATGAGAATGATTAAATAAAATACAGGTAATATTATCCCTTATACCTTTTGGACACAAATTTAATCAGGCTCTGTTCCATGTTGAGTGAGTGGCAGTCCTGGAGAAAGCACGCCTCTAGTTCACCGAGTTCTCAGGAGTTTCACCTGAAGGTCTATCTCCATTCCAACCATTTCTCTGTATCTTTGTCTTACAAGACTATCAAAACTTTATAGTGCTTTTTAGAAGTTTCAACTTCAGCCTCCTGTTCAATGTAACACCCACAACTGTGGTGATATTGTGTTCCCCAAAATATTGTGCACCCTAATAAACTTATCTGGGGTCAGAGAACAGAACAGCCACTAGATATAGAGGCCAAAAAATGGTGGCACACACGCCTTTAATCCTACCATTCCAGAGGCAGAGATCCATCTGGATCTCTGTGAGTTCAAAGCCACACTGGAAACAGCTAGGCATGGTGATACATGCCTTTAATCCCAGGAAGTGATGGCAAGAAGCAGAAAGGTATTTAAGGCATGAGGACGAGGAACTAGAGACGGTTAAGCTTTTAGGCTTTTGAGCAGCAGTTCAGCTGAGATCCATTTGGATGAGGACTCAGAGGCTTCCAGTCTGAGGAAACAGGATCAGCTGAGGAACTGGTGAGGTGAGGTGGCTGTGGCTTGTTCTGTTTCTCTGACCTTCCAGTATTCACCCCAATACCCGGCTCCAGGTTTAATTTCATTAATAAGACCTTTTAAGATTTGTGCTACACACAACTGACAGCATTTAAGTGGTAAAACAGCCTTGTTCTTGATAGACTTGACCCCCTACACTCTAGTATCTACTAAGAGCTGTGGTGGCTTCACTGTCACTCAGCATTGCACCTGCCCAGGGAAATGTCAGGGACTTATCCTCATCCCCATGCTTCTGTCCAGGATTAAAATGGCTGTAGAGATTTCTTGTAGTGATATTTCTGTTTTATTGCTTAGTATGGTCAGTTGATAATCACTATTTCTATACATATATTCTCACAAACTTACCTTTTATTACCCTTCATTGCCTCCCGAGGGAGCTGTATGTATGCTCCCCCTTTCTCGTTACATTCCTAGCTACCCAGTGCACTCCAACAGATGATGTGGATTTTCATGCTGGCTTTCTATGTGTTTTCAGGAGCAGCTCTGGGCAGCTCTTCTGCTCTAGCCTAGGCAGTATAATGTGTCACGATGGTTTGAGTGACATCATTTGTCAGCTTCAGATTGATGACTGGCATTCGTCAAAGCTTTGTTTTGACTTCATAGTTCTCTTTTGCTTAGATTAATGGAAGAATGTTTGTGGGTGATTAATATGCAACCTGCTTTTAAATATTTCTACTCATCAAATATAAACAAAACAGTATTCAAAAAGTGAAGGAGAATATTTCCAAAATTATTTTGATATTTAATTCCAAAGTTGATTTCTTCCACATACAACTTCTTCCACAAATGAAATCACAAGTTTTATCAGACAAAGATTCTGAAGAAATCTTTTAAAATATTGTAAAAAAAATACGTACATAGGAAAGAGTATTGTTTCTTTGTCTAAGACAAATATTTACAGGTTACAAATACTGTTTGAAAATATTTTGTGATTATTTTATTTTCAGTAGACATACCAAAGCCCCAAATTGGTCCAAGAACCAGGAAAGGCCTCCCTTTGGCTTTGCTTTGTGGTGACTGGATCTGCATAGACTGGGGGATGGTCTTCTGGGGGATGGTCTTCTGGGGGATGGTCTTCTGGGGGATGATCTTCTGGGGGATGGTCTGGGGGATGATCTTCTGGGGGATGGTCTTCTGGGGGATGATCTTCTGGAAGATGATCTTCTGGGACATGATCTTCTGGGGGATGGTCTTCTGGTGGATGGTCTTCTGGGGGATAGTCTTCTGGGGGATGGTCTTCTGGGGGATGGTCTTCTGGGGGACGGTCTTCTGGTGGATGGTCTTCTGGGGGATGGTCTTCTGGGGGATGGTCCTCTGGGGGATGGTCTTCAGACCTCCCCTTCCTCTCTCCCCACACCCTGTGTTAAGTGCCATACAGCACTGTTGATTCATTCTCAGGCAGATCTCATTTTTAAAATGTTTATCTAGCCATGTCTTAAATGTTAAAAATGACCTTCTAGTCTACAAAATTTTCTTCAAAATGCCAAGCCACACAAGACAAAGAGAGTCTGAGCAGCAGTCTCAGTCTGTGGGTTGCAACCCCTTTGGGGGGGGTCACATATCAGATATCCTGCATATCAGAAATTTACAGTATGATTCATAACAGTAGCAAAATTATAGTTATGAAGTGGCAGTGAAATAATTTTATGTTTGGGGGTCACCACAGCATGAGGAGCTATCAAAGGGTTGCAGCATCAGGAAGGTTGAGAACCACTGCTCTAGAGTGAAAGAGACAAAGAGTCATGACAGTTACATTCAGTGTGTTATTCTAGACTGGATCTTACAATAAAGGAAAAGTAAGTAATAAAACAATTTTACTGAGACAACCAAAAAAATGGAAACAGTGACTGTAGATTCATCCATAGCATTGCATTGCTGTTAACACCTCTGAACTTGATGGCTATGTGAACTATAACAGAGAAATCGGGAAATGTGCACTGAGGTGTTGTGGCATAATGATGTGTGATGCAAGTAACATTATCAAATAACTTGGAAAATAAATAATGAAAATATGTGAATATGCGTATTTGTGAGAATGTAGACACGTGCATATAGATGCACATATATCAGACATAAAGTAAGAAATATGTCCAAAATACTTGAAATTTCTAGATGCAGTTAAAGGGCAAGTTTGAGTTTTTGGTATTATCTCAACTTTCCTGTAAGTTTAAAGTTCAAAGAAAAAAAATATTTTTAAGAGGGACTTCCCACCTGTGGGTACATTAAACTTTAATACAAGTTTAAGAGAATATTTCAAAGTATTTGTTTTTGTAGTTCTTTAAATAATTTTTTATCTTTTGAAATTAAAATACAATTATATCAGTTCCCCCTTCCCTTTCCTCCCTCCAACACCTCCCATGCATTTCCCTCATCTCAAGTTCATGACCTTTGTCTTGAATTCTTACCTGTATTTAAATGTTTATCTTTATGCCACAGATAATTATAGCTCTCACCCCTCATCAAAGAAACTTTCCTTTGCAACAAACAAAAGACTATGACTGAAAACCACAGCTTATCATAGAGTACAGAGAACAAGGGAGTGTGTAGTGCCCAGCCTCAGGGATCTAGATGCAACAGAACTCCTGCACCTAAGGCTCAGGAAATACTTCAGAAGATGGGGACAGAAAGATTGTGTCAGAAGAACAGGAAGTGTGCTGTGACAGTATGTCTCCTAGAAATGTCAGGGAAGTAACACCCATGAGTTCTCACCAACATGGCTGCCTAACCGGGATCAGGACAAGGATGACGCCAGTAGACATACCAGCATAGAAGGGCTGAGTCTCATGGCGCCTCAACCTAGACAGAATACAGTGGAGGAAAGCCAAGAGTGGGACAAAGAGTCTTCCATGGGGAAGAGTTAAAATGCTCTTTTAAATCTTCATTTCATGGTTACTGTTCCTTACCTCTGGTAGCATCAGAAGATAAAAGGCTGAGAAATGGCAATTATGACAACTGTTTGATTTTATACAGTGGTAGGAGGCAGCGGAGACGACCCATTGAAGAGCTCTAAAATGTGGTTATAATCTGCTTCACTGTGTGATGGTCGACGAGGCACTTCACCTGCCAGAGATTCCATTTCCAAAACAAAGAAATTGGAGTGTGCTGGAAAGTCTCTCCATCTAGATATATTCTTTCTGGAAGGTTAAGAAACAAAATGTAAAAGTCTAGGAAATAAGAACTTTACCAGCAGAATTAAATAATTGACCAAACTTAAAGTAATTTTTTTCCTTACACAGTCACATAGTATATTATTAGCCTCTTTAAAATTTTGAAACTTTGATCACTTTTCTAGATGGGCGGGGGTACTGACAGCAATGCTCTGAAGAAACATTCCAAACGAGATTCAAACTTTGTCTCAGAATACTCATGACCTTGGCAGGCTGACTGTGTTTGTTCCAGGAAAAATTGTAGGCAAAGGGCTCTGAGTTACACTGAGATGTGACTTCTTCCAGCCTCCCATTCCTGCCACACAAATAACTTACTGGTTTTATAATCAAATTAGAGTAGAAACTTTCTAGAAGTACCATTATAGCCTTATAGACCACACTCTTAGTAATGATAGCAAGTGGCTGATTTTGCTGCAGGTTTTAGCTGTAAATGAGCTGTACTTCATGTGAACTAAAAAAAAAATCAAAGACATTATTTACTTCCCAGCAAAGCCTAAAATAAAGCCAACTGGGGTCGATGCTTCACAAATATTGTTGATTTAGAATAGCAAACAGACAAACAAACAAAATAGGTACAGGAAAGTATAGGACAGAAAGAATCAAAAGGCTTGCATGCCTGGAGCATGCAGAGTGAAGCCAGTTTGTAAAAGGGTAGCTTATGCTTGGGTAACTCCAGCTAAGCTGTAGAGGATAAGTTGGATAGCAACAGCAAAAGAAACTGAACCTCCCTTGAATTGCTCAATAAAGTCAGATACAATTAGATAGTCATCCAGTCAACAAACACTGTGTATCTTCTGTCTCAAACACATTCTGATTACATGGTAGGAATGATGAGCTATAAACTACTAAATAGTATTGGGATAAGAACTACTGAGAGATTAAAATAGATATGTGACTGGGAGCAGTTTACTTCAGATCTTCAAAGAAGGCTATCTGTAGAAGAGGTGTGTAAGCTATGACCTGGATAATATTGGATATAAAAAGAGCCAATGGAATGAACATTCCCCAGGCCAAAGAGTGCAACACATCTGAGGCTGGAGTGAGCTTGTTTAACTAGGTGGCTGCTGGTCCACCTGACTATCGAACAGTCCTTGAAGGGAGGAGTGAGGATTAAAAAATAATAGATATGAAAAATAGAGACATAAAGGAGTGTAACAGACATAAAAGAAAAGACAGAGACACAGAATAGCATGGGCAGGACTCTGGGTCAATACCACAGTCACTCTGAGTTTATTCCTCATGAGCTTTTTATAGACCAGCAGGGGAGAGGCAAAAGACCTCCCCTCTTAAGGACAAAGTACAGACACATGTAAACACTCCCTTAATTCTCAAAACATCTTGTAGCCATGCCTTACGGCAAAACATCCTGTAATTAGGCCTTGACGTATAAGACACCTGGTAACCACGCCTTTGGCCAAAACATTTTATTATGCAGCCTTGTGAGGCAAAACAAGCTGGACTCTCTGACCTTGAGTCAAGATGAAATAAGGCCACACTATGGAGTCTCTGTGGGCCCCCACATGTTGCTTAACCAGTATAGACTTTAGAGATGAGGGAGGGGCTGACAGATCTTCAGACAGAGCAGGGACTTCAGGGGTCATAGTCTGCTGTAGGTATCATGGACTTGCATGGAGGGGTTTTCAGTAAGAGCGAGCTGGGATATGGTAGTGGAGTAAGGGCTGTGAGTTTTATCCAAGAGAATGACTATGCCTACTATGTGATGAAGCAGTTGCAATAATTTAGATGGGAGTTATGGGTCTTTAAGAGTATCAATAATGGGTATGGGTAGAGGCAACAAAACCAATGATTGATTATAGGATGGAAGCTGAAAGAAAGGATTGAAGACAGCTTATAAAGCTTTTTCCTAGACAACTGGGTGGATTCTTTTGGCATATTTTAGGAATGGAGAATTTGAGAGAGTGAGAATTAAGATATTAGATTGGGAATTATTAATTTTGAGATACATATATTAAACATTCTGAATGAAGATGTCATCTAATCAGTCGAGTGAACTATTATGTGGTTCAAGGAGCAAGGACTAGAATTATGAAACTAGGAAACAGGAGCTTGTGGTGGCATCTGGAGCTACAGGACTGGACTCGACATGGTCACCTAAGGACTGGACTCCAGCTGGGGAAGGAGCCTCTGGTGCTCAACTGGGTGAAGAGCAAGAGCCAGCAGCAGCCCAGGGGGCTGCGGATGAATGGTGAATGAGGCAGAGGACCAATGAATGATATGGCATCACTGGAGATTAGAAGAATGTTCCACCGAAAACAAGCTTTGTCCAATGTGGAGACTGCTCTTTAGAGCTGCAGTTAACGCAAGCCTGGGGTCACTGGATTGGAAGTGTGAAAGTGATTGCTAATCTATAACAGAAGTCTTGGCAGGATGAGTGGGCCTCCAAGGAGGAAGATGGTGAAGAGAGCATGAGCTGGAAAAAGAGACAGGAAGAAGAACAACTTCTGTATTTTTGCAGGGGAGCCTTGACACTTGATGGCAGCTGGCAGAACACCTAAGTCCGCTGACGGTTTTCAGTCTTGTTTCTCACAAGGTCTGCTAGATCAACACATACATCAGCAGAACTAGTCCAATGCCAAGAGAATAGCTGGTAACTTGCAAAGGTCTTTGTCTTAGTTAGGGTTAATATTTCTGTGATAAAAGATCATGACCAAAAACAGCTTGGAGAGGAAAAGGTTTTTTTTTTTTTTTTTTTGGTTTGCCTACTCTAAATCACAGTCCCCTGAGGGAACCAAGGCAGGAACTCTAACAGGGAGGGACCCTGGAGGCAGAGGCTGATGCAGAGGCCACAGTTCTGCTTACTGGCTTGATCTTTGTGTCTTGCTTAGCCTGCTTTCTGAATAGAACCTGGAACCACCAGCTCAGGGTGTCACCACTCACAATAGGCAGGGCACTCCCACATCAATCACTAATTAAGAAAATGCCCTATAGGCTTTCCTGCCTACAGGTCCATCTTATGGAGGAAGCATTTTCTCAATTGTGTTCCTATTCTCAGCTTGTGTCAAGTTGACATAAAACTAGCCAGGATTGGTGGTGGCAAGAGTATAATCCCTGAGAAGAGGAAGAAACATAAACCTCTGAGGGGGACAGAGGCACCTGCAAGGAACTGTTTGTGGAACTGCCAAACATCTTAAGCGTGGTGTTCTGTAAACCTGAACATCTGATTCTTCCATGAGACTCATAGTTCTGAAAGTAATATTTACACAAGCTGGGTAGTTTCTCTTAGGACATGCCATTAGTGAATAATAAACCTAGAATTCAAACTGTTCTTGCAACTCCAAACTGAACACTCTCTCCATCATAGAACGCCGCTGTGGAGCAGCCTCTCTCCCAGATGTGCACAGTGTACTGGTACAAAGAAGTACGGTTGCTTTAATGAATGATTCCCATTTGGTGGCTTAGTGATCAGCAAGTGGTTTGACATTGCATTTGAAGTCTCTAGAATCTATTCATGTGGAATTCATCTATTATATATATATATATGTATATATATACATATATAATATTATACATTATTTAATGACTTCTGGAATATAATACGTCCATAATTATATTTACAACTAAAGATCTTTTAAAACACTTAAAATCTATTATTTCTTTTTCAACAAATTTGGTTCATATACTTGAATTAACCATAAAATTGTGTTTATCTTATCATATTAAAGGGAGTCTCACCCAATAAAACAGCAATAAAGTTAAATACCTGGTTATAAAATTTATAAAAGAAAACATTTTTAATGTGAGGAAGTAAAAGTCCCTATCACCTGGGGCCCAGTCAGGAAGAAGTATTTTTCATATGATCCTAAAGTGGAATTTGCTATCAACTGCCCTGAGTTCAAGTCTCAGGTATGGCCAATTCCCTTAGTTACTTTCTGGTTCTTAAACATCATGGTTTTTAGTATGAGTAAGCTAATAACATTGGTACAAAAAGTTGTGAGGAAAAGAGACTTGATCCAGTGATACAGCCTTACGGACTGAGCACTGCTGTTGTTAGGGGGCAAACTGAGAGCATCTGTGTCGTTAGTGTTTGACAAGTCTTAGCCCATGCACAGTGCTTTACTTAGTTCTTAAACATGTGCTGTGAGCCAAATCAATCCTCCCTCTCAACAATAGTTCTTACGTTACTTGGATGAAAGAGAAGAGGAATCACTGGAATGGGGACATTGACTCTCCCTTCCCAAAAACTCATTTCTGAACACCTTTAAAACTGCCTCAGTTAGGTGTTCTTAACAAAGCAGGAATGTTATTGCTGCTACACACCCCAGCCACACGTTCTAATAGCAATGAGGGCCAGCTGTGTTCTAGGATCTGCAGAAACTGTACATTCACATAGGAAATGGGCTGGGACTGTGCATTCACATAGGAAATGGGTTGGGACTGTGCATTCACATAGGAAATGGGTTGGGACTGTGCATTCACATAGGAAATGGGTTGGGAGCATCTCCTTGGAAAGGGGTTGTTTATCTATCTGTACATCTCCCCTGCCCATCCTCCACCTCAGCTGCCTTCGCCAGCTGTGAACACTGACATGCCAAGACCTGGTCAACTTTAATCTCTCCTGTGGCACCTAGCCCAGCACCCCGATCATGATTGAAGGACTTAGTACGTGACTATTAGACAGGAGGAATATTTTGGAGAATGTTTTTAAAAATAACAACGTGTACTGGTAGACTAACAAGCAAGGTGTTTTTCCTCATAATGTCTCTCTGGTTACATTTAACAGCAAGTTAAAATTAGATCTTTTTTTTAAAGAAAGAAAACCATAGCAACTGTGATGTTGAATGTTTCAGAGAGCACATTTTTAAAGATTCTCTGCTTCTCAGTTGCCCAGGTTTGATCTGCCTGTTTCAGAAAAAAAAATCTAAGAATTTGTTTTACTAATAACTGTGTAAACTACGGATTAAGGCGAGGTAATAGAAACTCCCATGTAGAACAGAAAGCTTGATGGCATGCTTGAAATTAAAAAAAAAATACACGGACTAAATGTAAAATGGTTGCCTGATAGAAGTGATTGAGCATTGACGTTTCTTTCTTTCCTGTACCTGTGTTTATTATAAGCCCCCGAGACCATTCATACGTTTCTCATCAGCATTTGCTGGAGAGCTTCTTTATCTATGCCATGAGGACATGAGGAAATCAGTCCTACTGTGCTGACTTCTAAGTTACAGAACAAGCAGTTTTCAGAATGCCACCTACAAATACATTTGACATTCATGATGGTTGACAAATAGTTTTCCCTAAAAGTATTTTTTATTGAAATAAAGATTAAAATGTAGCCTTGGGAACACTGACTAATGCTGTGTTAATCAACTGACTCCTAAAAAAGGGAAGAGGTTGATAGTTTAAATCTAGTTCTTACATGACTCATTTGAACAATCAAGAAGAAAATGTACTTCACCTGCGATGAGATTAAAACAAAGCAAAAATCCATCAAAGCCGCTCATAATCAACTTCTTCTGAAAAGTTTTTGCTTTACTGTCAGACAAAGAGCCAGCTCTAGTTGGGGCTGATGCCACAGGCCTCCCAGTTACTCAGGAGGCTGAGGCAGGAGTGTGGCACATTCAAACCCTACCTGGGCTGCAGAGTGATTTCAAGACAAGCCTTGGAAACTCAGTAAATGAGACAGAGAACAGGAGGGAGGGAAGGAGAGGGAAGGAGGAGGGGAGAAATTATGAAGTTGGTTGGTAAATATATGGAATTAGAAAAGATCATATGGAACGAGGTAACCTAGACTCAGGAAGACAAATGTTGCATGTTCTCTTTTATCTGAGGCTCCTAGCTCCAAATCTTCAGATGTGAGTTCATACCCTGGATTAACTGCAGGAACAAGGAAAGTGAAATGGGACCATTGCCAAGATAGGGAGATTGGGGTGTAATGGAGCAGGGAATAGAAGGATACAGGTGATCTGATCAGGGAAACATGGGCTCTAGTTAAGGAGAGAGAGGGAGATAAATACAGAAGAGGGGAAGAGGGTAAAATTACAGTAAGGTGTCTTTAAAAGTCATAAGGAATCACGCTATTAACTACCTAAAAATACCTGTAGTATATAAAGTAGTGTATAAATATACATGTATAGTTTAAAAATGAAATTTCTCATCTGGGCTGACAATGCTCCCTCCGGGAGCTGAAAACTGTATAACAAAACCCCAATAGCAGGTATGAGAAGCCCTCTTTTGAAGTGTTGGTCAGGGTTGTCCAAGAGATTTCAAAAACATTGCAGGCTATTGCTATTGCCTTTGGTTACCCCTGAGAGATGGAAGAATGGTCCCTATTGCTGAAGACACCATGTCTTCAGAAACAGGGCCCAGAGACTTCAGAGCTACGACTGACCGGAGTGTCTCCTTCTTGAGTGCTAGCTTTCATGGTATTAGGAGACAGGATGCAAACTTCCAAAAGGAGGAAAGCAACCAACATTCCCATCTAGCTATGATGCCTATAAACCACAACAACAAACAACAAGGGGTGATAGATAACTCTAAGGTTGCAGTAGAAGCATGCATACCTTGGAGGTAACCAACAGCTCTCTAATTTGACTTAAGACTCAACAAGAAGGAAACCATGCCTGGTACTGGAAACCTAGTCCAATATCCAGGGCTGGGGAAGTCATGGATCTTAGAGGAGACCCTACAACCACCACTTTACTAAACCAGCATAATCCCTAATTAAATTCTAAATATTTATCTGCACTACACCTCATGAAGGAAACTTCTCTGCAACAGGTCAAGACCATTACATAAAACCATGACCAATCAAAATGCAAAGTTGTAGAACCCAGTCCCAGTTATACATCAACGATGCAACTCTAGCATCTAAGGCTCAGGGATCACTGGAAGGAGAGAGTATGGTTTTAAGAGCCAGAGGATCAGGGAGTTTTCTCTGAGTGTGTTTCCTATCAAGGTCAGAAGCTACGTCCATAAAGTCTGAGTGCTTACACATGAGCTGAACAAGGACAGCAACAGGCAGGCCAGAATGAATGGAGGAAAAACCACAAGGCTTCATCCTACACAGAGAACTACAGGCAACTGGAGAATTCTGGGAGTGGAGAAATAGTCTTCCCCATGGGAGAGAACACCAACTGGTTATTCAATACCAAATGGTCAGCCTTGAAAACATATAAATGAGTAACATTATTCAGACTGAATTGGCTATATTTTTGTATTTAGGGATATAATATGTATAAACATATATGTATGCAACAATAATTAGTGAAAAAGGAGTCCATGAATTTGAAAGAGAACAAGGAGAGGTATATGAAAGGCTTTGGAAGGAGGAAAGGGAAGGGGGAAATGATGTAACATATTTTCAAAAAGTAAGAAATAACTAAAAGAACAAGAACAAGGAAGGTTGAGGATATCACTCCATGGTAGAATTCTTGCCTTGAATAACCTTGATTTGTTCCCCAGGTCTTAACAAAATTCCATGTGGAAGACTGTTTCTCTTGCACTCAATATTCCATAACTGTCAGTAGTTCTTTGTATAGGCTGAGACCTCCTGGCTTTCCAAATTTCCCCATCCACATTAGTATGTCTATTGTTGTTCTTGCCCAGCTCACGTTTGGGCAATCATGTTGGTAAGACACTATGAGTGTGGCTTCTGACATTGCTAGGAGACACAGCTCATGGCAAACCCTGTTCCTCTGGCTCTTACAATCTCTCCACCTCCTCTTCTACAATGATCAAAAGACCATGGTTTTGAAGGGACAGCAAGGAGTGATAAATGGGAGGAATCGGAGGGTGGAAAGGGAAGGAGAAATAATCTCAAAATATAAAAGAATCTTTTTTTAGGTTCCAACTTTATTTTCTCCAAGTGCATGTAACTTAGTCTTTGTTTTACAGCATATGTTTTGACCTACATTTTTTGAACAGCTTTATGTAGAACACTGAGCTAATGTCTGAATAAGTGGAAAATGATTCTGCTTTTAGATAGCTTATTGGAAGAAGTCAGTTGTGCATACATAACTGGTATGTTTGGAGAAGACAGAGATGGGCAGTTCCTGTCTAGGAATTGCTGTCTGGGTTAGGACAGGTAAACGAGGTGGGAATGTGATGAAAAAATTCTAGTAGGCAGACTGAAAATGAGCACCTTTCGGAATTAGCAGAATGCTTATCTTGAGTTCAATAAGTGGGAAATAAGGGCTAGATGTGTGTGAGGCTCGATGAGGAAAGACCTTGTGAACCACATCACTTCACTACAATTTTGTAACTGCTAGAAGTTCTGTGAGCAGTTCCATATCTCTTCTGTCCAGCACCTTGGCTTTTTTTTTTTTTATTTTTTTTTATTTTACAATATAATTTAATTCTACGTATCAGCCACGGATTCCCTTGTTCTCCCCCCTCCCGCCCCCTCTCGCCCCCCCAGCCCACCCCCCATTCCCATCTCCTCCAGGGCGATTGAGATCAACCGGTAGACTCAGCACCTTGGCTTTTATAAGGACCATCTTCTACCTCTGAAATTAAAGACACTTGACCAACTGCCACCACTGTGAAACAGAGGTTGGTTTGGGCCCTGCTCTTTCAGACTATCAATTTAAGGACACATGTTGAGATTCAGGACTTTATTCTGTGGTGAGGAAGGGGGCCTTAAATTTCTTGTTTCTTGGAAAAAGTTTCAAATAACTGACCTTTCAGATATCTGGATGTTAAAGGTTTGCCCATCTGCTCAATACTTCTGAATGCTCTATGAGCACACTGTTTGCTTTCTACCCCTCTGTTACTATTGTTTCTACAAATCTACTGGGGCATTTAGAAATGATGATTTCCATAAAAAGACTTAAGGGTTGCTGTAGAAGCACTCTGGAGCCTCTGTCATAAAAACTTAAACAATAAATAATGAAGAGAGAGGGGCACATCTTCAGGGGCAGGTGGGAAGAGACCCATGGAAGAAAGAATGTGAAGACAACAGAGGAAGGAGAAACAATCACCCTTCAGGAGAAGCAGTTACAGAGATGGTTATGAATTTACATGTGAAAGATGTAAAGTCAACACTGGTAAGCCAGGCAGTGTTGCTGTAGATGCTAAAGTATTATATCAACCAGCTACAGACAAGCTGTGATGTTTTTAGCCTCTGGTGCTTGATGTAAATATCTGGGATAAGATACCTGAGAGAAATTCTTGGAACAGTTCACCTACCAACATTTATTGTTCATATTTATATATAGTCTATTGTGAGAATGAATCTTACCAGCAGCTATTTTGAGCACCATGAAAATTTCAAAATCTGTACCTGTGCTACGAAAAGATTTACTGACATAGATGTTTGTCTGGGAATCCACCCACTGGAGATCCCAACTAAAGCACTGAAACTATTTTCACCCGACCCAAATCCTTTGCAGTACAAGAACAGGGTGATGGCTGGCACTGTCTTCATCTCTAACTTAAGTAGAATACTCCAAGATGGTGCCTTGATCAAGGTGGAGTGGTGGCACCGGACCTGGGATTCACTGCTGTGCACTCCCCCTTAGGACAGAGTAGGGCTTAACTTGGCAAAGATGGTTATCTTTCAGAAATTAATTCTTTCAATAAAATTCTGTCAGGCAATCATGAGTCTAGTATTTAACTTTTGATACCTAACACGCAAGGTAATTATTATTGGAATTAGATATTTCTCTCTGTGTGTGCATATGTGTGTGCAGGTGAACATAGAAGGCCAGAGAGAAATGTTGACTGTCTTCCTCTGTCTTTCTCCACTTTGTTTTTTTTTAAGACAGTCTCTCACTGAATGTGAAGCTCAGTGTTCCAGCTCTTTTGATCCTCCTGGCTCTGCCCCCAAACAGCAGGGTCACAGGCACACGTAGCCATGCTTGGCTTTTATGTGGATGCTGGAGACTAGAATTCATATTCTCTTGCCTTCGCAGCAATCTCTCTTACCTCTTTGGTCTTACTTATGAGGTAATAAAACCGTCCTGGTCCGTTCTTTCATATTTTCATGTATAACATAAACCTTTTCTGTAACACCTATGTATAAGGGTAGGGAAAGGAAAAATTTTAAACTCAAATGTTAAAGCACAGTTTTATGTCTTGCACTTTTTTCCTTAAGATTGAACTGGGCCTCAGTTCATGATATAACAAAGGTCCTCTGTAGCCAAACTGCTGTCTCTCAAGTAGACAAAGGAAAGCAATCAATATTAGCAAAATAATAAGCTTGAAAAAGCTTCTCAAGTGTTTTCCTTTAGTAGGGGAGTAGGTTAAAAGAAACACAAATGTTAGATTTTTATCTCATTGTATCTTATGATCATATTCAGCTGTGTTCGAGCTATTTTCTTGTCTCTTTGTGTCTGATGTAAGTATACTCATAGCTACACTAAAAAGGAACATGGCATAGAGGAAAGACTCTAAGCAAGGAGTTGGTGAGTACCCAGTGGTTGGTTCTGGTGAAAGCAGTATGTGTCCATGGAGAAGTATCAGCCCCCCACACTGTCCTTTTAATTCTTTGTAAAAAAAAAAAAAAAGAAAGAAAAAGAAAAAAAAGAAAGAAAGAAAGAAAGAAAAAAGAAAAAGAAAAAGGAAACAAAATTGTGCCCATATAGACTATGATTAAGTCAGAGAATCATATGAGATAGGAACCAATTATATTCAGTAATTATTAGATTATAGGGTGTTTTCTATTTTGCAACAAATCTAGAAGCAGAGGTAGTATGAAAAATCCTCTGTACCAGGGGACTGTTGAGTGTGTTGAGCATCAACATGCTGGGAAAATGTTTCATATTGAAAACCACATTAATGTCATTATTACAGACACAGCAGTACAGTAGACTGTAGATGATCGCTGAGTCACTGGAAGTTCAAGGTCACATTCTTCTGGTCTGAAAGCCTGTTTTAACCAACAACTGCCTTTAAAGATGCTTCAATGTGAGGCTTTTGTTATTAATAGAGTAAACATATAAAGAAAACACTGTAAATGCTGTGCTCACATTTCTGGAAGTTTAACAGAAGAAGTGGATTTCGTTTCTGCTCCCAAGTCCATCATGCAGGTTAGCAGTGGGCTTTGAAATGAATTCTAGCCCACCTGCCTTTCTGAGAAAATTAATATAGAAATGGATTTTTTAAAACTTTTTTGTCTTTTATGGCTATGTATAAGATTTTCCTATTCAATGACTTTGGCTTCTCATAAAAAAGGTTTATTCAATACTGTTCAGCTGTAAACTATTTTTCAGACAACATCTAGATGCATTTTGGTGAGGTCTTACTTTAGTGAGTTTTGTGATTGAAACATCCATTGGCCTGGGAGGACAATCAGTGGATGGTATAAATGCATTTGTATTCTAAGTGACGAGGGTCTATGATGAATAAAACAATATTTGAAATTCAACTGACTATAAGCTAAACCACTGGGGTTTCATAATAACGGCTTTCTTCTTTGTCTCCCTGCAGGAATCTGAGGGTGGACCAATGGAGTCCTGCAAGAGCAGGAATTTGGAGACTACAGTAAAGAGAGTTTATCGTGATCTGCTTATTCCAAAGATAAATACAAGCAAGAAAATGTCCACCTTGACAAACTCACCCAACAGCCTGGAAGTGTCCCCCGAAATTAAGAAGAGCTTTGGAGAAAAACAAACAGAAATCCCAAATGAGAGAGTAAAACTCACAAAGAGCATCAAGGAAAAACAAAGCAGTGAGTCAGAGAAAGTGGCCCTTAAACGGAAGGCTGAGGGGGAAGAGAAACTAGCTGGGAAGAAAGAAGCTAAGATAGTGGAACTTGACAGTCAGCTAGTCACCACCATTCCTCTGCCTCACATCCCCTTAAAGAACATAATGGATGTGGAAATGAAGCTGGTCTATGTTGATGAAGAGGATGTGAGCTACGAATTTGCCCAGCCCTACACATTCGCTGGGCTTCAAGCAACAGGCCAAACTGCTACCATGTTGCCACCTGCAAGCACACGGGACCTCACCACCCTGCCACAGATTGACAAATGGCTTCAGGTAGCTTTAAAAGATGCCAGCTCTTGCTATAGACAGAAGAAATATGCGGTGGCAGCAGGACAGTTCAGAACAGCCCTTGAGGTATGAGATTAAAGACAGTATAGATGAACAGAGAACTATGAAATGAAAAGTTGCAATTACACTGAGTGGTTCTAATCACAATGTAATGAACAGTGGTCATGGGTTAGAAATATTTAATGTCAGAATTAAGAGTTCCAAAGTTATATAAAGCAAGTAAGATGTGCCTGTAGATTACTATGCCTGTTAATATTTAACATGCTTTTTCTGCTTACAAACCCAGAAGCACATGGCAGCATATGTACAAATGTGGTTGGTTTTGTATCCTGGGTATATACCTACAAAACCTATGGAGTGCAGTACAGTGGTGGTGTGTTAAATATATCCTTTCTAATTGCAGGTATTCCATGAATCGTCCCTTTCATGTAGTCTCTGCAAGCAAACCCTTAGTTTTTAGCATAGGCTGATGATTTACATGCAATACTTAGTATAAAGGATACAATTTTCCTTAACATGAGCTTTACTTAAAATGTCCTTCCCATTCCAACAAAATTTATGACTAATTATTATGCCATCTACAAGCAGGTGAAATTTGTCTTCTTCATAGAATGAAAAAGTTGCTAGTGGACTGAAATAAATCTAAGAATCACTGTTAAACACAGAATAAGTCATGAGAAAAAGTATGGGGTCTGATGACTCATTAAGCATTGGAATAAGCGAATTCCATATCTAGAAGTCCCAATGACCTGGCACAATTGATATCTGCCTGTGTATTTCATTAATTACAAAAACACATCTCGGTGAATTCTAGATATGCCCACTGAGCATAAAGACTTCAAAAGATGGTGAAAGAAAGTGTGATTCCTTTTGAATTTTCATCTTGAAGGGATCAGTACAGTAATAGGATATAAATGTGGCATCAAAGAAAACCTGACCCTCCATGAGGGCCAGAAGGAGGCCTGGAGTTAAATGTAAGGTGTTGAGGTATAGATTTAGAGTAAAATATTTCCACCATCGCCTACATGTTAAATGACTAAATCTATAAAGAATTACTAATAGGAAAAAATGAACAATATTATCTCTTTATATTTAAAAAGGAATTGAACACACACACACACACACACACACACACACACACATTTTCAAATAGATGTGAAGTGATTCACCAGCACTCAGACAATTCATCTGTTTTCATACAGAGTCATCCACACTCCAAATGGAAGTGTGATATGCCATGTATAGCTTGGGGATGTTATTTCTACATCCTGTTACAGTAATTAGGAAGTGCTGGACACCAGGTCTATCCATCAGCCTCGGAAAGAACCCCGTCTACTTTGAGCTGTTCCAGCCCCAGTTCTCTGGCCAAGGACAGCATACTCAAGGAAGACTCCATCTAGACTGCTGCACATTTCTGCATAGGCCATGGCATTGTCTACTGGTGTTTGCTCCAATAGGCATATTCTTTATGGCGGAAGGTAGAAAGAAAAAAATCATTTTTTCAATGGAAAAAGATATAAAAAATAATTGTGCTATAAAACTTGAAGTTAAGAGTATGTAAGAAGGCAGGAGATGTCAGTATTAACTGGAAGAAAATATCTAGTTTTTCATAAAATCCAGTGTTCATAGTGCTAAAAATCAGTGTTAAGATTTAAAGACCTAAAGGTGTGTTTGTGTTGAAAACTGCATCTCTCTCCCTCCTCCCTCCTCCCCTCCCTCTCTCCCTCCTCCCCTTCCTCTCTCCCTCCTCATCTCCTTCTCTCTCACTCTGCATTCCCCTCCCCCTCTCCCCCACTCAACTCTTCTTTCTCTCCTTTCCCCCTTCTCTCTCCCCTGGATTTTAGGAAAGCTTTGGATGCTGACACTAATTACTGGTAATTAACAAAGGTAATTATTTTGAGACCAAAACTTTAGCTTAGACATCTGGCCTAGCTTTTGTTTAATTACCTTGGGAGTTAACTTTGAAATCTTCTCTAGAATGTCTCTTAATAAACCAAAGCTTCTGGGAATAGAACAGTTTCTTTGCTTCTTTAACCCTTCTTCTCTTGGACTTAAACTTCTCAATGTAATACTCCCACAGAGTTTTCAGGGGCTGTCGTGTAGCACGCCCTCTTCCTCGTTGCTTGGTGTGGCTTTTAAGACAGCAGGGCACAGGCAAGGTGAAGTGATGACCATGACACCGGAGGGAAGGCTATATTAACAAATATCTGCATGTGCATAAACTTGGGTCATATTTAACTACAAATGACGACATCTGGAATGAGTGTCTCGTGGGGATATATTTGACTCATGGAAGTGCATGTAGCCAAGGATGAGTACAATATGGTCGTCAAAACACCAAATTATAACAAAATTCTCTTAAGAGGTAGCTTAGACCTTATTATCCAAAATAGCTGTTTTGGCTAAGCATTCTAGGTAACCCAAAGGGGTGGGGAAGTATGGAGAGCGCAGCTGTCAGAAGCGCTGTCCACAGTGTGTGCCCAGCATCCCCACCACTTCTCCATTGGCCAGAATGTCATCAAGTAACCACATACACTGCAGGGGAGGCTGGGAAGACAGTAGTCCAGGCAGTCCTCACACTGAGACCTTCTAGGATCCAGGAATCAAGGTAAAAGGAACCTCTCTCCCCATGAGTACTTACTGTGGGAAACATTGGGAGGCATGTAAGAGGCTTACTGAGTCAATGGAACACAATCAGTCATGGGAGCATACAGAGGCTAGATAGCTTGTGGGTGAAGACAGGACCAGCAAGTGAAACAGAAAACCAACCACGCTCTAGCCAAAACTTCTGGAGATTTGTAAATATTTATTGATTGGCATGATATTTTCCAGTACATCTAATAAGCCTTTTGAGCTGGTTTGAATAGGAATGCCCTCCATAGGCTCATATATTTGAATGCTTGGTCATTAGGGAGCGGTGCTACTTGACAGGGAATAGGAGGTGTGGCCTTGTTGGAGTAAGTGTGCCCTTGTTGGACTTGGGTTTCAAATGCTCAAGCCAGGCCCAGTGTCTTTCTCTTCCTGCTGCCTTTGGATCTGGATGTAGAACTCTCAGCCAGTGTCTCAGCTCTCAGCTACCAACTCTGAGCTACCTGTGTGGCTCCATGCTGCCTATCATGAGGGTAATTCACTACACCTCTGAAACTGTAAGCCAGCTCTATTTAAATGCTTTCCTTCGTAAGAATTGCCATGGTCATGGTTTCTCTTCACAGCAATAGAACACTGACTAAGACACCTTTGTTTTTAAAGTCACTACCTATATAAATACATTTGCAATAATATTTTATATAAAATAAAGTAGTATGCAAAGACTCAGAAGACAGTTTAACTCCTCAAAAGTGGTCAACTTTCAGTATTTCAGAAAATGTCTGCTATTTATGTAAATGTGCTTGGAGAAGTAATTTGTCTCTACATGCATTATTTTACCGTGTAAACTTGAACCAATTATGCAGATAGGATTAGTCCTTCAGTTTCATTCAAATCATTCATCATTCACTCTTGTATTTGTGTTCCCATCAGAAGCTAAATCATTCAATCAAAAGGTATAAAATGATGATAAAAACACTGGTTCACATCATGTTCATTCCTAGATGTTATTTCCCTATAATTTTGGGGAGATAACTGTATGAATTCTGTCACTGGGGCCTATGAGATAGCTCAACATCTCTTGCTATAGAAGTCTGAATACCTCAGTTTGATCCCTGGAACTCATAGTGAAAGAAGAGAACCAACTCCTGAAAGATGTCCTTGTCTACCATGACACACACATGTGTGTGCATGTGTGCACACACCCAGCAATTATAAATTAAAATGTAAAAAAAAACTACTCACTATAAAAAATCATAGAACTTCCCTGAGTAAAAGCCTAACGTTGGTTTCATGTAATCACACTTGCATATTCGTAAATGTATACTACCATGCAATAATTAAAACATTCTGCCAATGAAGCAGGAAAACCGAGGGGCACAGAGAAAGCTCCACACTTACGTTTCTCCTTCAGAAGACCTGAGTGTAGCTGGCAGCATCCATGTCAGTGGCTCACAGCTGCCTGTACCTCCAGCTCCAGAGGATCAGACACCCTCTTCTGGATTCTGCAGACACAGACACACAGAAGGAGACACACACACACACACACACACACACAAATAAAAAGATAAGATTATATATATATATATATTTTTTTAGAGGCAGGGTTTCTCTCTGTAACAGCTCTGGCTGTCCTGGAACTCTCTTTGTACACCAGGCTGGCCTCAAACTCACAGAGATCTACCTTCCTCTGCTTCTCATGCTGGGATTAAAGAGTGTGCCATTACTGCCCCACTACAAACTATTTTTAAGTCAGAAAATATTAGTCAAACATTCTAGCAACACTCTCATGGGTCATATAATTAACAATTGCCAACATCCATGAATATAATAATCAGGGGATTTTTGTTACTTACATCAAAATACTCAAAAAAAAATTATCACAAGCTCTAGCTGTGTGGCCTGCAACCTGATACTATGGCCTCCACCTTAATGACAGGATTTTAGGAATTCCAAAGCTTCCACCTTCTGAATTAGAACAGGTCTGTAGGTGCCCTTTCAGATTTACAGCTTCAAACAGCTCCACTTGAAAAAACTTTCTGGGGAAAACAAGGCTTGCCCTCCCCAACTGAAGCTGTCACTTCTGATTGGAACACACAGCAAGGGGTTCAGGGCCCTGATGATTGGAACACACAGCAAGGGGTTCAGGGGGGCACTTATGATTGGAACACACAGGAAAGGGTTCAGGGGGCACTAATGATTGGAACACACAGGAAGGGGCTCCAGGGCCCTGATGATTGGAACACACAGGAAGGGGCTCCAGGGCCCTGATGATTGGAACACACAGGAAGGGGCTCTAGGGGCACTAATGATTGGAGCACACAGGAAGGGGCTCAGGGG
>CABHPH010158032.1:67085-79048 GCA_902168325.1 Peromyscus nudipes
GGCACTAATGATTGGAACACACAGGAAGGGGCTCAGGGGGCACTAATCTTTTATATCTTAATGCTATCACTGAGAGCTTGTTCTGTGTGTTGGGTGCTATGTTTTGTAGTCTGGGATATTTGTACTTGTTCTTCCATTTTGTTCCCCAGACACGGCATGACACAGGGCATTATGTTGTTGTCGCTGTCACTGTTCATGAGAAAGTCAAGGGACAACAGGTTAAGTGACCTGCTCATGGGTCTCCTGCTAAAAAAATTGTGGAGGCTAGATCTGAACAGAGCCTGTGTTCAGGAATCACCAGCTTAACCACTGTGTCTGTTTTGCTGAGTGTACATTGGTTGGAAATGGAGAATTCCAGAGGAGCACAGACCTGCAGTGTTGGAAACTACATTTAAATCCCAGCTGGCCCCTGAGCACACTGGGTCTCAAGAGCACTATGTTTGAGTGTGGCTGACTGGATCATTTCCTGTTACAGCATGGGTGTTGTTGACTGTCCTCCACAGGCCCAGGAGTGGGAGGCTTGGACCCAAGGTGACCCTTCAGAAGGTAAGGTAACCTTTGAGAGGACCAGTGAGAGAGGGAGGTTGGCCACTGAAGGTGTACTTGACGGAACTTACGGAGCCCAGGGTCTTGATTTCTCTTTGCTCTGCAGATCATGGTGTAAATGAATTTGTTCCACAATTCTGTCTGCCATGACGTGCTTATCCCGCTCTACCCCAAGTCCAGAATGGACCAACCAATCATAAACTGAGCTTTGCGAACTGTGGGACCTGACAGAGTTTCTCTTCGTAGTTTGAATATCTCCGTTTATGTTACAGCGGCAGATAGCCCACGCGTTTGCCTCTGGTTAGCACTCTACAGTTTGTCCTCTCACAGTCTTTCATGCCCAACAACTGGCCTGTAGGAAAGGCTGTCCACTGGAGCAGTTGCTTCAATATCAGTGGTTCAGAAGTTGGGGATTTCAAGCATCTTTAAAAAAATTTAAGTTTTTGAGGGGGTGTCTTAGTTAGGGCTTCTACTGCTGTGATCAAACACCATTACCAAAAGCAACCAGGGAGGAAAGGGTTTATCTCAGCTTACAACTCTGAGGTGACACTCCATCACTGAGGGAAGTTGAGGCAGCAACTCAAGCCAGGAACCTGGAGGCAAACCGAAGCAGAAGCCTTGAAGGAGTGCAGCTTCCTGGATTACCCCCATGGCTCGTCCAGCCTGCTTTCTCTTATACCCCAAACCACCTCCGCCAGGGTGACCTGGCTCGGGCCCTTCCACATCAATGAACAATCAAGAAAACGCACGACAGACCTGCCTGCAGGCAGTCTTCTGGAGGCATCTCTCGACTGAGGCTCCTCCTCTCAGATGACGCTAACTTGTGTCAAATTGACACAAGCAAGCAGCCAGTCCAGGGAGCAGAGGTGGGAATGTGTTGGCATTGCATTTCTGTCATGCAAGAACAGTACAAACCTGCCTATCTTTATGTCGTCAAAGATGGAGCAGCTTAACACCAAAAAAATAGACAGAAAAGAAATGGAAAGAAAATGGAAAGGTCATACTTCGAAAATGAAGGAGATTTTGAAAGTAGATTATATCGTAATTCTATAGAAAGCTCACTAAGTTGTCTGTTTTTCATTTCTCCTTGGATTAGTAAAGCACGGGTCTGAGAACCATCTTTTGGGAATCATTGTTCTAGAACACATTTCCCTTATGGTAAACGTTAGGTCTCCAAGACGATGGAGCCTGTACCAGGCCTTCTGATAAGATTACTTGCAGTGTAATGGAATTTGGTAGGAGGCAGGTCCATTTTGGAGCCCATTCAAGGGGGTTTATTTAATGAAGTAGCAAAAATATCTCATTATAGGACAGCCTCACCTATAATTGCTCTACTGAGAATAATTCTGTAGCAAGTCTCCAGGGCCTCACAATGTGGATATCCCAGAAAGCTTAATTTAAATGGAGTCTAACACAGTATAGCTTTGTGCAATAGAGTCAGGTTCTGACTACCTGGGCTATTGTATTACATAGCTGTGGGTTTCTTCCTAATATCAGTATGTAGTTCTTTTTTATTGTTTTTAATTAGCATACAAAGAAATGAGATACATTATTACATTCTCATATATAGATCATTATGCTTTATTCTTATAGCCACCCACTGTCTTCCCCATCCTTCCTGTCTTCCTGCTGGACTGTTTCTCCCACTACTAATAGAGCCTTTACTTTCATACATATGAAATATATGAATATATACATATATATTCCATTACCTCTTCTTATAACCCCTCCATTTAGACCTCTTCCTCCATTTTCATAGTACCCTTTCTATTCATGTCCTGTACACACACACACACACACACACACACACACACACACACACACACTTAGATCTAAATTCTACACGTTTGTGGTATTTGTCTTTCAGAGTCTGACTTATTTCACTTAACATGATGATCTCCAATTCCATCCATTTTCCTGAAAACGCCGTAATTCCAAATTTCCCCAGAGCCAAATAAAGTCATAGATACACATATAGATACACATATAGATATAGATATAGATACAGATAGACAGACAGACAAACAGATAGATAGATAGACTTCTTTATTCCTGTCACTGTACATATCTAGGCTAGTTCCTAGTCTTGGCAGGGGTGACTAGGGTAGCAAAAAGTACCAATGTGTGAGTACCTGTGTAGTATGTTTACTTAGAGTCCTTCTAGTACATACCCAAGAGAGGCACAGTTAGATTATAAAGTCTTTCCATTTGGGGCTTTTTGATAAACCTTCATACTGACTTCCATAGTCACTGGACTGGTATTCATCCACACAAGACTCAATTTCCTCACAAGAATGGAAGCAAAATCTTTGCTATGTGTTCATCTAACTGAGTAGTACCATCTAGAATCTATAAAGAATTCAAAAAACTAAATAACAAAGAAAAATATTCAATCAATAAGTGGGCTAATGAATCAAATTGACAGCTCTCAAAGGAAGAAATTCTAACATGCCTAGCCTTCAGGAGAATGCAATGTCAAAGTGCCCTGGGGTCCCATCTTGCCCTAGTCAGAAAGTCTTCTGTTAAGAAAACCAAGGGAAGCAAATATTGGGGGACTTGCAAGGCAGTACATCACCCAAAACTTTTCTAGTTCAAGACATTCACATGCAAATACATCATCACAGTAACTCCTTAAATTAGCTAGTCACACTCTCTTTTAGAGGCAAAAAAGTGATGTTTTCAAAAGCTAAGCAACTTCCTTAAGGTGCCATACCCAGTCTGCAGTCTGCGGCAGGGCTCTTCATGCTCCAAATTCTTTGCTCTTCCCACTAGAAGGTATAGAGATGTTGTACAGGGATATTGTTTAAAACGCAGCTCTGACATGCTAAATGACACACCAGATGCCTCACCTCAAAATAAGTTCCCACATATTATCGATGCTGCTGCTCCAGGAGCCGCTCTGGTTAGCAAGGGCTATGCCCATCCAATAGTTGGTTGTCAGGTGGCTGCCATTAGGAAACTCTTCTGTACACTGACCTCCACAGTTCTAGGCAGCCACAAAAGTGCAAGGCTGTGATGAACATGATGCTGGGTTTGGCGTCAGCATCTGTCTGATGTCCTGTGTGATGGTGCTGACCGACATTCTTTACTCCTTAGAGTGCAGTAAGGTAGAAATGACAATGGCTGACACTGGGATGTCATCGACTGCCTAGTGGAATCTTGTTTATGTACACATTATAACGGAACTCAGCTTCTTGAGCCTCACACAGTGCAATCCAAACAAAAATTTTAAACTTCAGCATTCCAGAGGGTTTGTCCAGCTGCTTGTTATCAACATTGCTAATCTATAATCCTTTCCTTGGCTAATTAACATTTAAAATGTGTGGTCTTGGAGTACCTGCCTAGTATGCAGACAATTCTGGGTTTGGTCTTGAGAACCAGGAAACAAAAAATCCAATCTACTTTTAATTATATTAAAATTGGCCCAAACAATAACCCAAATAATACATTGTTCTCTACTGTATTCCTTTTCTGGAAAGAGCAATCTACATCAAAGACTGTTATAAATGATTACCTGCTTGTTACAAAAATACAAACCTTCTTTTAAATGCTCAAATCAGGAAGCCAGAAATAATTCACTTTCTCTCGGTTTCCAGGTATAAACTGTTGAACTTTGTATGTTAAGATTAAACATTTCAGTTTTTGATTGTTGCTGGCTTTGTTTATCTATAACCAGGAAGTATCTTGTGATTAAAGACCCTAGAAAAAATGTTAGCAAATTTTCGTGGCAGAAAAATACCTAACGTGTGCTTCTCTTGACCTCAAAAATAAAATAATAAAACTTGATGATTTCCTTTTCTTCTTATTTTCTATTCACTAAGTTTGTTCTCTGACAATACTAACATGAATATAATACACACTGATTACCTCATCCCTACCCTTTCCTGTCTCCTCCCACCTCATCCACCCTCCCTCTACCCTACAAATTTTTGTCTCACTTTCCTGTCTGTCTTGTTTTGTGACCCATGGGCGTTAGCCTGTGACATCAATGTGAGCATGGGTTTGCAACTATCCATTAGAGCCGAGTGGGCTCTGAAGTGGGGACCCAACTGAAGACAAGGAATACCCCAATCCCAGGATCTACCAATAGCCAATAGTGCTAGTTCATCCTCCAGCATGAGGGGTTGTTAACAAAACCACTCCTTTGCAGGTCAGTGTAAGTAACCACAGCTACTTTGAGTTCCCAATTGCAGTGAAAGGGTTGCTTTTCACAGCCCTCTTTTTATCTTCTAGCACACACTTTCTTCCGTCTCCCTCTTCCAAATTATTCTCTGAGCATTAAAGGGAGTGATAAAAATGTGTTGTTTAGGGCTGGTCCCTTAACTGTCACTGATTTTCAACATCTTGGATAACAATCTGTTTTCATTACTGTTCAATGCAAAGAGAGCTCTCTTTGATTAAGGCTGAGGGTAGTTTTCATCTATGGGTATAAGCAGATATTTAGAAGGCAGTTTGATGCTATGTCAATTTAGTTAAACAGCAATAGTAAGCTATCCCATTAGACTGATAACCTCCCCAGGCATGAGCTGTTGAACAGGTTTACAATGCTAGGCATGAATCCTCTCCTGTGGGAACAGGATTCGCGTGCAGTCAGAAGGTGGTTGGTTGCTCCCATGAAAGCCATGCCATTACCACACAGGTAGGCACATCTTGTCTAATAGGTTGATCTTGTAGCTCTTGAGGTTCATAGGAAAAAATGGTTTTTTTCTTAAATAATTAAGCACTAAGCAAAACATGTGTCTAGAAAAATTAAAATTTACTAATATAAGAAAAAAGGGGTATGTTAGCACTTATGTGTGCCATTACTACTGCCCTGAGGGATGAGAGTTCAGATGCAGGAATAGGGACCCACCACTCAGTGCCAAGACTGGATTTATATTTCTGGGTTATGCATTTTTCTGTCTTTTTTGTTTCTATTGTTCAATGTGCTATCATTTATATTTTAAAGACACTTCCTACACACACACACACACACACACACACACACCCCGCCACTAAAATGTCACCTTTAGATGGATGTGCAGAAAGACTGTGTACCTATAGCCATAGAATTTAGTTACTTCTGGTGGTGATTGTCATCCCACCCAATGGAATCACAAAGATTAAAACATTTAAGGTATGTCAGGAAGAGTTATTCCTGGCTTAAAGCAACAAATTATCTGAGAGGCTAAGAAATATTATCCAGAATGGGAAATGTGACAAGTCCTTGATTTTGACACAATGGAAGCTTTGCTCCCAGATAAACCAGGGTCAGCCACCCCTTACCCTCTGACTGCCCTGACTCCTAACAAGCCTCCCTCTATTCTCCACACAGAAGCAGCTATGGACATAGCAGGTAAGGGGGGGAACTTCCTGTTGGTAGTTAGTGCCCATAGTATGGGAGACAGGGCCAGGTGATGCCCTCCAGGTAGACAGCAATTATCTCAAGAGAACCAAGCTCTCTTGTTACTCCAGTGGTGGTCGAATATGCAAGGGAGTGAGGGGAAATTTTTCAATCAATTAGTCTGTGCTACAATTTTTGTCACTTTACAAATGAGAGAAGAACCATAGCTCATAGGAAAAGGCCACCAACTTCACATTCTTAATATAACTACAATGCCCTGGAGATCTACTGAACATTTATGGGTGCTATAAGGGAATCTGTACACAAATGTGGAGGACCCACAAGAGAGTAGACCTATTGAACAACTAAAGGTTGAAAAGCCACTATCCTAGATGACCATTAATTTATTCTCCTTTAGATCACTTACAAAGGTGTAACCCATGCCAAACTTTTAAAAGAGAATTGATAAATATGTAAACATCCTAAGACTACTTTTGAAAACACGCAGAGCCAGGAAGAGCTGTGCATACCTGCCATCCCAGGATTTTAGCAAGCTGAGGGTCAAGAGTTTGAGGACAAACTGAATTACCTGATGAAACCATGTATCAAAATAAAACCAAGAATCAATCCAGGTAATATGTCAGTCATTTTTGTATGATCATTATACATGGCATACATGTACAGAAATGCCACAGTGAACCATTCCTGGGCAGCTTTGGGATTCTTAAAAATTCCTGTGTGTAAACCCAGAAAATTCTGAACTAAAAATTAAAATAAATGTAAATGGCTTGAAAAATTTACTCTTTGGAAGCCTACACTTAAAATAACCTCAAATGAATTCAAAAAGCAAATTAATTTGCTTAATGACGCCTCGCCAATTAAATACCTAGAAATGGGTTGATGCTAAGCCCTGACTAATGGCGAGTTAGCATCTCTGTCTGAAATAGTAAAACACCCCATGCCTGAACACCTCACAAGAATGCTTGACTGATCCTTAAGAAGTTGAGCAAGGTCTTTCTGATGAACAGGGTCATTTCCATAGATCACAAGGCCATTTTTGTTTAATCTGTGACAGTGAATGTAAATGTAATTCTAAAATATAGTTAACTCTGTGATTATTACAAATCAAACTCCTATCAACTCAGCTACAGAATCCTCACACAACCCTAAACTGTAATCAAACTGATGATTCTCTCAGGATTCACATGCACTAAAACTGATGATTCTCATGCAAATACTAGAGAGTGTTATCAATACCACTCCTGCTGTCCAATTTTATTTTCCAAGTTTATTGCAGGGCCACCAAAGCTACACAAAATGAAACACAGCGATACCCACTCTTTCTTCTGCCCTATGCCCATTCAGCCTTCCTTCACAGTGCAGCTCAGTGTTGGAGCAGACTCTCACCAGTGCCTTATTTCTTCTCAGAGATGCAGCATGGAGTGAGCTGGTAGGCTGCTCTTCTGATTGTGCCATGTAGAAGAAAGTTAGTGGAAAATTCTATTTCAATATTTAGTTATTTTTTAGCTCTCTTGTGACCTCAATTGACATTCACTAAGACAAGGGACACTTTATTTCCACCTAGGAGATGCTTCTGTCCATATCAGAGACTAAGATTTAGTTAGGCAGGGGGTAATATGAAAGGAAATGGATTTCATTGCAGGATCTCTGTGTGGTTTCCTGTTTGAATGCATTGTATGGAAACCTAGAACACTGAACTCATATATACTTGAATGTCACCACCAAACATTATATCAAGAAATAAATAAATTCTGGAGCATTTGTTTTGGTCATTTGATGGTGATGACAATGATGGAATTATACCATGAAGTCAACCACAAATCAGTTTTTAAAAATTGTATTATTTGACTAAGAATCCATCATGAGCCCTGCATCTACCTCATTCCTGACCCCCAGCTCCCTCCCAAATTCATAATTGCTTCAATTATTGTTGCATGTATATGCACACACATATATACACATAGATAAATGCATTATATAGTATATATAATATATAAGGCTGAATGGGACATAGGGGAGAAGAAAGAGTGGGTATCGCTGTGTTTCATTTTGTGTAGCTTTGGTGGCCCTGCAACAAATTTGGAAAATAAAATTGGACAGCAAGAGTGGAATTTGGTAACACTATGTAGTATTTGCATGAGAATCATCAGTTTTAGTGCATGTGAACCTTGAAAGGACCATCAGTTTGATTACAGTTTAGGGTTGTGTGAGGATTCTGTAGCTGAGTTGATAGGAGTTTGATTTGTAATGATCACAGAACTAACTATATTTTTAAATTACATATGCATGAATATATATGCATACATGTATACATGATTTACTGAGTCCATTTAGCTGTGGTCGTATGTGCATGAGTCCAGCTAATTACCTGGGCTTGGACAACCTGTGTGGGAGCTCCCTAGAGAGACTGATTCTCCCTCTCTCAGCCAGAGCCTACCACCAGTGGCTCTTCATCTGGTCGTGGGACCATCCGGAATTTTCCCTGCCCACATTGGAATGTCAGCTGGTGTCATTATGCTAGTGTTGGTGAGGGTTCATGGATGTAGCTTCCCTCTCATATACAGAAGATATTGTCTTAGAGTGAGAATGCTGGGTCTGGTCCATACATTTCTCCACACCCACGGCCATGATTTTCCCTGACCTTAGGTACAGAGGTTGTGCTGAAGATGTGTCCATTGGGTTGGGTACACACAATCATAGTTTCTCTGCATTTTGATAAATCGCGGATCTCTGTAGTAGTCTCTGTCTCTTACAATAAGCTTCTTAGATGATGAGTGAGAGCTGCTCTCACCTGTGCATATGAGGATGAGCAGTCAAACTACAGTTAGAAATAACATTAGTTTGGAAAATGGCACTGACAGCTTCTCCTTCCAGGTCTGTCATTTCTCTAGCCATGAGTATTGGCTATGCTTACAATCCCAGTCATGATTTCCTTCCTACTAAGCAAGCTTCAAGTCCAGTTAGCCAGTTGCTGGTCACCCCATGATGAAAGTGCCACTGTTGCGCTGTCACGGATATCTTACCAGATGAGTCATTGTTGTGGTTCCCAGGCTTTACACATTGGTAGGACTACCAATGCACATCGTCCTTGGCAGCTTGCTAGCTCTCTACTATAAGAGCCAGTTCCCAGAAAGGAAGCTCCTATGTCAGCTCCAGCTCTGTTCCTCCAAGTCCCGTTGTGTCTGAAGTATCCGGTGTCTTCAGCAATGGGGTGTGATCATCAAGCTCTCAGAAGCAATCAAGGGCTGTGAAACAACCCACATTGTTTGGGGATCTCTTAGACTTCTCTGACTAATGGCTTGAAAGGAGATTTCCTATGCCTGGCACTAGGGGTTCTGTTAAATTTAACCAAATCATGAAGTAGCCACTTTCTGACTACTTTCTTTCACCTTGTTGGGTGGCATATCAGTAAGAGGACGTGATACAGCAGAGGTTTGGACCTCAAGGTGTTTAGAGTCAGTCTCTGGACATAAATCTCACCATGTTAGTGCAGTAGGAGTTGACGGTGTGTATCAGGGAAGTGGCCAGTGGATGAAACACTTGCTGCGCAATCAGGAGGGCCTTTGTCCACATCCAGTACCTACAGACATTCTCACGATCAGCTAGCCTGGTGTCTCAGTCAGGGCTTCTATTGCTGTGAAGAGACACCACGACCACATCAACTCTTATAAAGAAGACATCTCCTTGGGGCTAGCTTACAGTTCAGAGGTTTAGTCTGTTATCATCATGACTGGAGGCAAGGCAGCATGCAGACCAACATGGTGCTAGAGAAGGAGCTGAGAGTTCTACATCTTGATCCAAAGGCAACAGAGCAGCTGTGTGTCACACTAGGCATAGCTTGAGCATAGGAAACCTCAAAGTCCACCCCACAGTGACACACTTCCTCCAACGAGGCCACACCTACTCCAACAAAGTCACATCTCCTCATAGTGCCACTCCCTGTGGGGCCCATTTTCTTTCAAATCATCACACCTGGCATTCACAGCTGCTAAAATCAAAAGATTATCACAAACAAGATGGAAGATGGGGACTGACACCACAGGTTGTCCTCTGACTTTTTACACATGCCCACGTGCCCCATGGCACATGTACAGCAGCACTAACAAACATGATCTGACTTCCACACATGCACCGTGGCACACATGTGGCATCATAACAGCCATGAGCATGAACAAATACAGTGTTCAGTGTTGTATAAAGAGCAAAGATTTACAGACTACAACCCACAACTCCAGAGAAACTAGCTATCAAGGAAGACCCAAAGAGGGATACATGGATTGCCCTGGGGAGGGAAAACAGATGAGATCTCCATGAGTAAACTGGGGATGAAGGGTGGGCAATGGAAGGTAGGGAATAGGAGATGAGAGCATAAGAGAACAGGATGGTTGAGCTGGAACAGGGATGGAGTGGGAGAGCAATGAAAGAGATACCATGATGGAGGGGGGGGATAGAGAGAAACCTGGTGCTAGGGAAGTTCCCAGGAATCCCCAAGGATGACCCCAGCTTGGACTGCTAGAAATAGTGGAGAGGGTGCCTGAACTGAACTGGCTTACCCCAGTGATCAGATCGGTGAATACCTAACTGTCATCGCAGAGCTTTCTTTTCTCCAATGACTGATGGAAGCAGATGCAGAGATCCACAGCCAAACACCAGGCAGAGCTCCAGGAGTCCAGTCAAAGAGAGAGAGAAGAGAGATTCTATGAGCAAGTGCATCAGGATCATGATGGGGAAACCTGGAGAGACGACCAAACCAAACTAGTGGGAACTCATGAAAGTTGGATCAATGGCTGTGGAGCCTGCATGGGACTGGACTAGGCCTTCTGCATGGCCAGACAGCTGTGGAGCTTGATCTGCTTGGGGGGCCCCTTTGGCAGTAGGATCAGAATCCATCCCTGGTGCATGAGCGGGCTTTTTGGAGCCCACTACCTATGATGGGACACCTCGTGCAGCCTTGAGGCAGGGGGAAGGACTTGGACTTGCCTCTACTGGATGTGCCTCTCCATGGGAGGCCTTGCCTTCTTGTGAGGGGAAGTGGGGGGATTGGAAGGGGGAGGCTGGGGTGGGGGCAGGAGGAGGGAAGAGGGGGATCTTTGGTGTGTAAAATGAATGGAAAAATTTTCTTAATAAAAAAAGAGCAGAGGTTTAGGATGACAAAGTTTAGGAAAGTCTGTGGTTTATGAGAGCAAACTATGCAGCAGACACTCTGTGCCAACTTTCCTATCTTCATAATAATCCAGTAGGCTGGGAACTGTCATCTCTATGAAAGAAAGGGAGATTTAAAAGGATGGTGTACTCCAGAAATGACAAGAGGATTTTTACATTGACCTCCAAAGATAAGTAGCTGAGTGGAAAAGGAGGGTGTGGAGAAAGAACAGAAGATGAGATGACTGTGGGAATGAGAGAAAAGCATTCGCAGCAGGGGAGCCTAGGGAAGAAGTGCAAACAAAATGCCCGGGGCGGGAGGAGGCAGGGAGCGCAGTAAGGCTCGACAGACAGCTGGATTGTGTGGAGAGTTTCGGACACAGGGAAGACCAGAAAGTGGGGTTGACGGCAGCCCAAGTCCCCCGTACAATCTGATGGGCTAATGGTGAGAATTTGATTCCCCATGACCCAAGTCTTGATTTGGGGAAAAACAGCAAGAATAATGGAGACAGGAGGGAACCAGAAGGAGAGACCAAGAAATGGTTAAACTAAAAAGAAACGGTGTTGCCAGGAAAACAGAAGACGGACTGAGGGAAGATGGAACTAGAAACATTGACTGGTCACCAGGAACCTGCAGTTTCTGTCAAGGAGTTGGCCATTGTCCAGTAGACAATGAGAAGTCTCCTGAAAGGACCAATGTGGAGATGGGTTGAGTACAAATTTTATTTTTATTATAGACTCCAGTATAAAGAAAATTCAGTTCTGAGTTCTGACCTGTGACTAAGATGTGAAATCAACTTAATGGTCTGTGACCAGTATTGTGTTTAATTGAAACCATGAATCTAAATGTAAGGGAGCACATAGAATGGGATGAACTAGAATAGACTAAAGGAGAAGAAAGTGGGGAGGAGAGGAGAGGGGAGGGGAGGGG
>CABHPH010158033.1:0-47603 GCA_902168325.1 Peromyscus nudipes
TTACTATCAAATACTGGAGAATATATATGAGCAATCGCAATAGCCTGCAAAATTTTGGCAAGATACCCAAGAGATCCCACTAGCCTAACATCTGTAAAAGATCTAATCCTTACCTAGATCTGGACCTTTTATTTAATATCATATAGTATTTGAAAAATGCATTGTATTCTCTGATATAGGGTAACTCAAGTTAAGGACTCTTATGACTGTATATGTATGTGTATATGTGTATGTGTATATGATGTATACATATATGCATATTAGGAAAGTTCTACAGTAATAAATTTTAGAGAGAGTTCTGAGTAAACTTTATGTATATGTTTGTTGTCCTCTCATATTCTTTTTCTCATATCTTTAGAAAATGTGGGATTATAAATTAATTGTCTGCTAGTCTCTTGCCAATTTCATAATCCAGATTTCTTTCTTGGGGATATTTGATATGAGATCATCAAAAAGATAGATTCAAATGTCCTATTGGTGGGAGAAGGTTTGTTCATGCTTCTAGTAAGTTCCATATAGCAAGAACAGATCTCTTAAACAATTTGCCCTATGATGCTCCCCTGTATTTCTCAGCCAATTCACACTGCTTAAAAACTGTGATATTGGCCTAGGGAAAATCAAAGACTATTGTTTTGCTAAAGAAATTTAGCAATGTAATGACTCCTAATGGTATTCTGTTATACCCATAGGTTATTATCTTCTTTAGCCACTCCTGGTAGCAACTTCTGTTCTAGTGAAGGGTATTATTACTGTGATGAAACACTATGTATAACCAAAGCAAGAAGGGGAAGAAAGAATTTATTGGGCTTATACTTCCAAATCACTGTCCACCACTGAAGGGTTAGTCAATTTTTTAACATCTATACTGTATTTTGAGTCTTTAACATGCAACATGTTTATTTTAGGATCACTGATACTAAGAAAAGACAATATAAAAGACAAATTATATATGAAGAAAACATAGTTTAAATTTGTTTAAACTTTTAAGGGAGGGTTGGGATTAAGTTTTTATGCCAGTCCATTAATAAAATTAAGGAAATCATAGGGAGAGCATTTAAAGACTGATTAAAAGATCGGTAAGAAAGAAAAAAAAGAATAATTAGACAATTCCCAGGACACAAAGAATTTGGCAGTGGGGTGCTCAAGGGGTCAACACTGCACACTACAAGTCAATGTCTACCTAAGCCTGCCATAAGTAGGGAGGAAATTCATGCTCTGGTTACTTGAGATTTCATAAGATATTCAGAAGGACTTAAAAGACCTAAATAATGGGTTTTAGGATAGAAAATGGAACACAAGCCAAGAATAAAGTGTGCCATATTAAAGTGATCAGCTTAAGCTATTTATAGTTACTTGTAAGTTCTAAATTAGTTGTAACCTTTCAGAAAATTGACCTGAGTCCTGTCAAGAATTTTCAATAATGACATCTCAAAGAGAAATAGAGATCAATTATATTAGAAGTCCAAAGACAGGACAGTTCATCTTTTACCATGTCAGCCATGGCCAAATATTGTGGAACAGGCTGCTGTTCAATGAGTGCTGATGGATGAGTGCTGACTCTCTCTACTCCATGGCTAATGTGTGACCTAAATAGGAGAAGCCACTCTGATACTCTTCTGTGTTCAGAACATGAACAACAAAGTATTCCTTTATGCAAATACTAGCAGTAGTCATTTAGAATTTAATGTATCTTATGATAACTTTTTAATATTACATAACTAAGCACTTCAGTCTTAAGGGATACCATAACTTTATATAGAAGATTGGAAAATATTTTAGTTACCAAAAATGTATGGCAGGATGGGTGTCTTATAAATATTCAAGTTACTTTGTTATATTCATAAGAAACATGTTGTATATCATGGCTTCCTAAAGAATGGTATGACAGGCTTCTATAATGTAAGATTAGATTATTAATCACAACTATGATTTCCTAGAATTTGAATTAAAATTTCCTTATGAAAGAGATGAATAGAAAGTGGTCAGGGATCATTTTCGGGTCAGATTAAATACCTGCTGGAAGGAAAAGTACCACAAATCCTCAAGGATGATCCCAGTGAAGACTCCTGGCAATAGTGGATACACAGCATGAACTGGACATCTCCTGTGACCAGATTGGTGACTACCTCAATTGTGATCAGAGAGTCTTCATTCAGTAATTGATGGAAACAGGTGCAGAGACCCACAGCCAAATATTAGGCTGAGCACAGGGAATACTGCTGAAGAAAGGAAGGAAGGATTGTAAGAGGCAGAAGGGTCACAGACATTACAAGAAAACCCACAGAAACAATTAACCTGGCTCAAAGGAAGTCACAGAGTCTGAGCCAACAACCAGGGAGCCTGCATGTGGCCTACGGAGGCCCTTGTCACATATGTATGACAGTTGTGTAGGTGGGCCTACTTGTGGGACTTCTAACACGGGGAGCAGGGACTGTCCCTAACGCGTTGGCTGGCTCCTCAGAGTCTATTCTTCATACTGGATTGTCCTGCCCAGCCTTAATACAAGGGGAGCTGCTTAGTCTTACAGCAACTTGATATGCTATGCTTTGCTGATGCCCAGGGGAGGCCTCCCCCTTTCTGAACAGAAGCAAAGGAGGAGTGAATTGAGGCTCAGGAGAGGGGCAGAAGGGAGGTTGGGGGAGGGAATGACAGGAGAGGAGGCAGTGGAAACTGCAGTTAGGTATAAAATAAATAAATTAATTAAATTTTAAAAAATCCATAAAATCATGTAACCCCAAGAATAAAAGTGTAAAAAAATTTCTTATCCAAAAGTTTGCCTGAATTCCATCCTAGGATATTAACTTGTGATAAACAAAAGAATTAAAATTTATGGAAGAATTTAACCTTGCCTTTCAAATATTTTATATGAGCAAAGGGAAATTGTTTCTATGTACTTAACTAGAAAAATATTAATATAGAGAAATAATTCCAGATCATCCTGATGTCAATATGATCTTAACTCTTTAGTCTTGTGAGCATTTGTCAACCACAATGTAACTAATTCCTGAGCATGGAGTCAAATAAAATAAGAAGTAACTAGTTGGTTAGCAATTTAGCATAAATTATCCTAGTATGTTCATGGAGGCAGAGGCTAATGGTCCACAGCAAGGCATATATCAGCAGCTATTTTAAATGTTTATTCTCCCCAAAATTTATATGTACAAATCTTGTCTTCAAAGGAGGGGGCCTTAGTATAATAGGACTTAGAGTCATGTTAGGTCACAAGGCTATGGCTTCAGTGCAAGATGAATGGCAGTGTGATATCCAGCCTTGGGGAGTAAAAAGGAAACAAACTACCATTAAAAGTCTGTGGGATGAGAGTCCAGACTACATACAGAACACTTCTTGTAATTATTGCTCCCAAATTATAGACAAGATAATATTATAGACCAAAACATTTCTGTAAAAGAAAAGGTCTATCAGAAGCAATTAATCTCTTTTAAACTGTTACCAGGGGCATCATTATTTGAAAATATTTTAATTATTTATTAATTAATATATCGCTCTATTTAATGCAGTTCTTTGGATTTGAACATATACATGCTGGACAAGAGGTCAACTACTGAGCTACAACCTCAGTTTTCCAGGAATAATTAGATCACAGATTTTACCACGTGGATATTTTACATTAAATTTTCAATGATTCATTTGGGCTGACATTCCCTTTATTCCATCATAAACTAGTGTTTCTCTCAGAGTTCAATTTGACAGCACCATATAGACATGGATAGATCTAGGAGGCTATTAGACTTACATGTTTTCAGACATTTTGATAAGTTCTCCGAAACATTCCCAGACCCAGATCTTTCTCTAGTTCTTAGAGAAAACCATCTGGTATTACAATTCCATACCTGTATAAATATTTACTGAGAAAAGATAAGTAGAGGTGGCACATTACCTATAAAGTGTGAATCAAGAAGCAACACAACTAAGATATTCCACTATATGTGCTGATGTAGTGAGATGATGAGTCTGATAATGTGGATTGAAATATTCCTCATGAAGTTTCATGAGTTTTAGCTTTGTGTTCTCCAAACTAAATGGGTAATATTGTTAGCATTTCATCCTATAAATGGAAGAACCAAAGCTGGGTTAATTAGACTGAACATTGGATCAAAATATTTTTCTGGATAGTAATTTAGCTTAGGATTATTTTGCTATCTTGAAACACTGAATTTATTAGCTATATAATTTATTTTGTTATTGTAAATCATGCATGATATAAGTGTGAACTAAATCAAGACAACTGCTGGGCTAGGATTTGGTTTTTGGAAGTAAAATTGAAATGGAAAATAACATAATGAATTCCTCTTAGATGCCTTTTGCCTGTTACCGCACATCATGGCCTTCAGATCTGAGATTCCTGTAGGAAGAGCCATTCCAGTTCTTGTAGGTTTAGTTATCTAAGTTCCCTCTTTCAAGTAGCCAAATATTTAGACAACGTCTGCCTATCATCACCATCTGCTGTGGCCAAACCTAAGAACATCATGGGAAGAGTGGATTTAAGACAAACAAAGCCAGAGCCTTGATACTCTGAGACATTTTGGATAGAGAATCTATAGTAGTATATATTGATATAATGTAATTGTGTGTAATTACTTAGTGAAGAGTGAAATAAGTTGTGGAGTGATGATTCAGCAGTGAAGAACCCATATTGCTCTTGATGAACACACAAGTTTTGATCCCATCAATCATTTGGGACAACATCATGTAACTCCAACTCCAAGGGGACTAGATCTCTTTGACCTTCTTGGCTTCTGCATTCATATGCACAAACATGCATACACACACACACACACACACACACACACACACACACACACACGCACGCACACACATGGAACTCAGGGCATTTTTTACCTTTCGTTACTCTGTCTCTCATTCTCACATCCCTCCCTCTGAAATCTTTCTCCTTTAGAACATGTCCCTACCTACTTTGATATTTTTGACCCATTAAGTTTAATTATTGTTGGTTATATTAGCACGAGTGAACTCATAATTTACTTAAGGTGGAAAACATATCTATGGCTAAAACACTAAAGAAGAATGATGCATCCTCCCTGAGTACTCATTAAATGTCCATAATACTTCAGTGAGGCTTTGGAACTCAAGAGTCTCTCCTTCATGCATAATAACAGTGATGGCTCCAATATTATACAGGGCTTATGCCGTAAATAGAGCCAAGACACCATTTCTCAACACCCCTCCCCAACCTCTGGTTCTTAGATTCTTTCAGTCCATCATCTGTGATGTCTCCTGGGCACCCTTGGAGTTATGGTGATATTTTATTTGTACTGAAATGTGATTTTTTTGTATGTTAATAAATAAAGTTGCCTGGGGGTACCAGCTAATAGCAAGCCATAGCAGAAGCCAGGTGGTGGTGGTGCACACCTTTAATTTAGATCCCATGACAGACAGATCTCTGTGTATTCAAGGATACAGCCAGACTGGAGACACACGCCTTTAATCTCAATACCAACCATAGAAGATCTGGAGGTCTGTATAGACAGGCAGTGATGAGGAGGTCATGTGATTGGGTTTACAACCAATGAGAAGACAGAACAGAGAGTCAATAAAAAGACAGATACACAGGAAGTAGGCCTCTTGCTGAGGGGAAGGACAGCAGCGGCAGGAAGGGTAGGAAAGCGGTTCTAAGTCTCAGCTCTTAGCTACTGCTCTAACCTCTTGGGCTTTTAACTCTGCATTTGGCTCTGTGTTTCTTATTTAATAAGACTGTTACATCTACATGGAGTGGAGCATATAAATGGGCACACCACAGTCATTTATTCACTGCTATTTGATCAAATGTGTATCTCTCCATTAATCAACATCTTTCAAAAATAAGCTTCTCTTTGGAAGACTTAAAGAACCACTCATTGATGACTGTAAACCTAAGTATGTAGACAAAAGTTTGATATCATGTCCAGTTAGTAAAACGATAGTAGTGGATTATCCCTTGTCATCAATTACTTCATCAGCTATGGTCCCCTGACCAGCTTTATAGTTCCTAGTATTAGTTCCTTCCTGTAGATTGGGCCCCAAGTCCAATCAGAAAGCTATTGGTGACCACTATAAAAGCCATTCCACAATTGCCCCAATGGGCATATCTTTACAATCAGCTTATTACTGTATCTTGAGTAGTGGACACATAAGTAGGACCAACAGTCACCTTTCTACCCCCAGAAGATTGTCACTATGAAAGCCAGCAAGCAGGGAGGACACTTTGAAATCTATTCTAGCTTGGCTTCTCTCTGTTCTGAAGACCAAGTATGCAATGACTTTGTTTTTTGTTTAATATCCTTTGGATTCTGGGTATAGCATTATCTACCCATGTATAACTCCTCTATTTGAAGTTTTTTAAATGAGAATCCCATTACTGCATATAATGTGTTTTTATTAAATCTGTCCCCACTCTTCCTCATTCTTTCCCTTCCCTTATACTTTTGCTTTCTCTGTGTTAAATTCGTTGACTCTACTTAAAGGTGCCCATATGTACATGGGCATAGGACCAGTACTTTTAAAGCACATATTTGTAAGAGACTTACAAAATGGTAGGTTTCCATGTTTGTTTGTTTGTTTGTTTTTAGGGGAGAGGTGTTGGTTTGCATCCTTCCTCATGGTTAACCTGGTTAGTCTTCCCTCCACCATTCTTTATCTTCTGTCTTCCTGCCCCATCCTTTCTTAAAATTGTGAGCCATAATAATCCCCATTCTAATATTGTACAGTGTATGTCCTGCTATCCCCCCTCTCACAAAACATCTTTTTATGCCTCCTCTCAACTGTCTCTTTCTAGATTCTGGCCTTTATAGGCACTCCAGTTTTTAAAAAGAGTCAGCTTTTATGGTACTATAATGTGCTTTTCACTCTATCATGAAAGAAAAATAATCAACAGTGTTACCCAGCTGGGAATGTTACAAGCTACAGTAATTGGCCTGGTAAGATAATCCCATGTGTGTAATTGTGACATGAATGTTCTAAGAGTAACCAACCACTTTCTGAATGGCTTTAAGGTCTGCCTTACAAGAATGAAATTACAATTAATTGGGCCTAAAGCCTGTGACTGGTTAGGATATAATGGAGAACCTAATATTATTTTTCCTCCAAATAGGCATATTTTATTTTATAATATAAATTTTGAATTCTCAAGGAGCTATACAGCATCTGTAAGACATAGAGCCTATGGAAAGCAATGTGGTATTCAGTTGCCTAGAAACAGACTACAAGAGGAATGCTACTGAGAAGATAGTGGACACAGCAGCAGAGAAAAAGCAGCTACTAAGTGTCGCACTCTCATGGTGACGTCTCAGGTGCCCCAGTACTTTCAGATTATTGAAGTGACTGTGCACTTACTGCTGCACACTTTGTCTCTTCATTGTTGTGAAGACTAAATGTCTCTCAGCTAAAAAGCAATAAACAAAGGAAACCCAAAACACTGTGGTGGTGTACATATTTTCTTTTAAGAAAAAGTTCTGCCATCATTTTCTTTTTTGTAGAAATTTAAAAGATTGTTTTCTTCCAAGCCACGTTCTAAGATAGGTTATCATCTATTACTGATCTAATCCAAGGCAAGGCTAGATTCCAGGTTTGACTTTTCACTTTATTGGTGTGCATGGAATCCTGCCAATGCCACATTAGTGGACCAAAATACTTTAATAAATTTGCTAAATAAAAATGGCCTTAATATATTCTGTAAAAATGTTTTGTCTCCAAAATTTTATTTAGAAAACCAAATACATTTGGATTGGGAATCTAGAAAAACTTCTTCCCACTCAGCAGGCATTTGTATGTGTACTGTTGTTAGAGGTGGGGACAAGGGGTTGTGAGGGTCAGTTAAGAAACATTGAGTTAGGAAGGACACGTGGGATAAAATTTACTTACATTATTCCAGCCTTTTACCAATCCTAACACTGCTTCACCACCCTTGTTAATGGTTTTGTTGATTACACTCTTCAAAGCTAAAATCAAAGTATAGTTAATATCATCATCTTTCTTGTTAACCACTTTTTCAGTTTTGCATACTCTTCCTTTGGCCTTGAGACTGTAATAAACTCAGAAATGCTAGTTAATCCTTATATCTACAACTTCAGTTTTACATTTTCTTATATGACCACCATTGGTTTTCATTGTTCAAAACAATTAGGCAGAAATAAAGGAGGTAGGAACCAATGAAGAAAGAGACAGAAAGAGAGGGAGAAAGAGAGAGATTATTTAAAAATTGAGTTTTATTTTTATAGCCTTTCTTGAAATACAATTACATGAAAGAGATTTATTTTTAAATTTAATTGGAAAGAAATTCTGATTTTAAAACCAGCTTGAAAACATTTTATTTGTAGAATCACATATTGTGAAAAGGAATTAAAATCTCAACTTATCAGAATATACCAGATACGTTTTGTCTTGTTTTATCATTGTTAAACAATGGAAATTCACATTTATTGTAGTACTCATCACATTAAGTCCCAACTTTTAAATTTCTTTAGGGTGTGCGTGTGTGTGCATTAACACACATGCCATAGCACTCTCGTGAAGCTCAGAGGAAAACTTTCAGTGGTTTTTCATCCCCTTCTATTTTGCTGGGGCAAGATTTCTCTTGTTTCTCTGTTATGTGGATCCAAGGACAGCTGGTCTTTAAATTTCTAGCTGCCTGTCAGAAGAGGACTGAGATAACAGATGCGTCCCACCCAATCTGACATTTTCCCCTAGGTCCCAGGGGGTTGAACTTTGGTTGGCTTGCTTACATAACAGATGCTTTTACCTGCTGAGTCACTTCGTTAGCCCGTTTTTTTTTTTTTTTTTTCAATAATTTTGTAGCCTGCTGTCTTTTCCAAAAGTTTTTCTAACTTTATATATTCAGGTGTTTTGTCATAATAAGTCCATCTACTACTACTTTTCCATGTAAGTCATATACAATAATCAACTAATCACAAATATATTTCTCCATCTGGAGTGTCAATGTCAGATAATATATAAAGAAATTAAAATCCAGTAAGTGATAAATAGGGATAAAAAAGTAACTTTAATGGTGTTCTCCTATACACTGTCACATTATTTCATTTATGTATTTAAATTTGTTTTTAGCATATACCTAAATACCCAAGCAACATACATGTTAATAGGTCACTGTGACTTTTCCATGCATGTACAATTTGTCTGTTTAAATTGGAATAAACATGTCTTTCTCTTCAAATATTTTTTATGGTGAAAACCTTCCCCTTCCTTTCTTCTGTCTTTTGAGGGGATGCACAATATATTATAACCTGTAGTTATCTCACCATGCAGCAGCTAATCAGAACTATTTATGCTTTCCTTATCCCTGCTACTTCCACTCTTATTCTCTCTAGTTTTCCTCAGACTCTGGAAGCAACATTCCCCTTTCAAGTTCTATTAGGTAAAACTTTTAAAGTACTAGATTCCTATATGAATATATACATTTTCCTTATTCATTTCTCAGTTGGTGGGCACTGAGATTGTTTCCATCCCTTAACATTGTAAATAGTACAATAATGGGCATGAATGTAGACGTCTCTGGCACACAGAGTTTATTTCCACTGGGACTGTCATATCACATTTTTGTTCAAATTTTAAATGTTTTGAAAGTCTTCCATCCTGTTTTCTATAATGGCTCTATTAATTACTCTCATGAGAAATCCATAATAATTACCTTTCCTTTGTTCTATGTTGTCCTTTCATTTTCCCTTTTGTCTTCTTTAAAATAGCCATCCTAAATAAAGTGAAATAATATTTCAGTGAGTTATGTGGCCAGATATTCATTAATACTGAGTAAATTTCCATACTAACATTTGTCCATCTTAATATATTCTTTTGTGAAGGCTGATATTTTATAAATCACTTGCTCTTTATCCACAATATTTTTTAATCTATATAATAAAATAGTCACAGTACATTTCACTTTTCTCTTACCTAGTGTATATATTTAAGAGAAAGTGAGAGGTCCTTTTAGACCCATTTAAAGAATTATTGAAGTATATGTTAGAAATACTATAGCTGGGGTGTCCCCAGAATTGTCACTGGACAATTTATCTCAAGTGTATTTTTAATGTTATGTATTCTAAGTTTGTTTGTTTGTTTGTTATTGCTTCACAAAAAGGCTTCAACAAACAGACATTTTATATATATTAAATAAGCAATGTAGGCCAAGATTCTGTGTTTCTTTACTTGACTGACACATTAAGATATTTTCCTGAATGACTGATATTTCCAGAGCAATGAGAATTGGAAGGCTCAGCATCCTTTACAACTGTCCATGCACCAGATAGATTTGACCTTAGGTAACCTTCCCCATTTGTTATTCATTGATCTTAGATGTCAGGATTCTGTATTCCTAGGCAATGCTGTTAAACGTACATTCACATCCATGACTTTCTGTTTCAAAACATTTTTAAAGTGTAAGATTGGTTTGAACTTTAAATTCTTTTTAGGTATAGAGATGAAACAAATTTGTTGTACTTGGTTGGAATATAGTATTTTGAACATTTTGGTTACTCTAAAGTAAAATATGTTTATAGTAGATGACTCTCCACTGGAATGGGAAATATGCTTTCTTAAAAATATTTATACAACATAAAGACTATAATGCATAATACTTTAGTTTCCATATTTAAATTTGTATTTGCACTGTTCATGGAATTCTATACTGTGAGCACTGCACTGGAACTCTGTTATGGCATCACCCTTCCTCTAGATGGATTCCTCTGCTCTCAGCCTCCTCTTCACTTACCCATAGTTCTGACTGGGCATTGATCACACTCTGCTCTGGTAGCATTTCAAGTAAATGGTGTGCCTCATTTGTCTCACATATGAAGGAGTTGAATGGATACCTATGGTATTTGCTTAGAAGCATATATACACAAACTGCAACATTCAATATGTAGAAGTTATGATCCAGTGGAAAGTACTTTGACTCTTCTTCCTTTGAGCAGTTTGGTGCAATCTGTGCTCTTTTCAGAAGGGCCAGGTATCCTTAGCTTTATTTAATCAACTTGGTAATCCAACAACTGTTTGCTTTCCATATTTTCCTGTTTTACATATTTATATATCATTATTGAAGTGTGAGATAATCTCCCTGTGTAAACTGTGAGCGTAAGCATCATCATCTGTGGCCTTGTCTATAGCAAATTAAAGTAATCAAAGGAAAATTTTCCTGGGAAAAATACTAAGAAAATTGAACATAAATCTGAATGTGTTTTCATGTGTGCATTTCTATTTTCTTCTTTTTTTGTTTTGCTTTTTAATCTAAAAATCTCACATTCACAAAGAAAGTGTTATATAACATTGAGACTCAATTCCACTGAATGAAAAAGTACATACATTTAGTAAATGGCAAAATAACTTATTAAAATATATAATTCAGATGAATACAACTTAAGTATGTGGTGAAAGTTAGTAATAAGTACTTTGAAAGTCAGGGAAATGAATGATATTCTTTACTTGATTAAAAATACATGTGTTGGTATGTGTCTGCAGTTTACCTACTTGAAAACATAAGTTCAGAGAATTGACAACATTAAGATGAGGTAAATATTTTTAATTAAACGTAAGAAACATTTAGCAAAAAGGAGGCAATGAATGAATAGATTGCTCAGGTAAGAAAAGACACTAATTATTAATCAGCATATGAAAACTCTAATTTCAAATGAAATGAAAGACATGCAAATGAAAGAAATGGGGAAAAGTTTAATCTGCGAATGACAAAATTGTAGAAGCATGTTTGTAATACTTTGGACTATTAAGGTTAAAGTCAAACGACACTCTGTTAATGCCATCACTTCTAAGTGACAGTGTTTATTTATTTTCCCAGCTATATGATTCCTAAAACACATTATAATAAATTAACCAAAATAGATCATAGTAAAATAGTTACAAAAATAGCTTTATTTGTGAAACTGTGTTTTCTAGCTTTACATAATATATTACATAAAGGTATCTGTATCACTGTTTTATATAACAAAAACACAGAAGCATGTGTATGTTATATAATATATATTGTATATGTGGGGGAATATAAACAATAATCCATACACATGTCAGATATACTATGAGTTTAAGTTTGTCATTTTAACTGTCAAAACTAGACTGACAATGATGTGGTTTATGGGGATGAAGTGTTAGCTCACTAACTATTAATGTGTACCGCTCTTGCAGAAAGTCTGGGTTCAGTCCTAGCACCCACATCCAGCCACACAAACCTTCCTATAGCTCCAGCTGCAGAGGACTCAACACTCTCTTCTGGAGTCCATGGGCACATACACACATTAGCACAAAGATACACACACATACATACAAATTTAAAACATAAAGTGTAAATGTAAACATTTATAATCTCATACTTTAGACTATTCCACATCATTGAATAGCTGGCCAATCCATGATTTCTAGAATTCTTTTTACTAGATGAGCATCCTACCAATGATGTTGTAAATGACTTAGGAAAGAAAATTTGGCAAAAAAGAAAGAAGTTTTCCCATTTGTTATAGAGTTATGGGGCATAGGCTCTGGTATTTTCCATGTAGAGGGGAAAGGGTATGACCCATGCAATATAATAACATTAAAGACAGTCTTGGACCCTCCATAAGGTTACAACAGAAGCAAAATAATTGTCTGGAGAAACAAGAATTAAGGGTTGAGTTGCCCTCAAGTTGTTAAGAGAACTCTACTGATGTAGCTTTATGGAGTGTACATCTTTGCATAGAGTTGGCATTTTCTCAGTCACTCATGTTCTTCTAAACACCCCTTACCAATGATTCTATAAGTAATTCCAATGGAATCAGTGGCTTAACAAACTAAATGTGGGTGGAGTTATTTCTTTGTTGTCTCAATGATGTTTTCTATGGAATGAGTAGACATAAGTTTATATCTTCCCAGAAAACTTACAGAACATATACTCTTACGATGCAAACATTGTAGAGCCAGTCATATACTTGAAGAAACAACTAATTGTGCAATTAAGTGTAGTAATTCCTCTTTATAGTGATATATGAGTTCATAGGCTGAAACAATAATTGTAGGTGTGTATGATTGTATAATATGTATGTGTGTGTATGTATGTGCTTTATGGAAAATGATAGATGTTTATTTTACGATTTATATATTTTTCCTTTATGAGTATTCTGCCTATGTGTGTGTGTGTGTTTATGTGTGTGTTTGTGTGTGTGTGTTTGTGTGTACCATGTGCATGAAAGATGTCAGATTCCCTAGAATAAAGTACCAGAAGTCTTTGTGACCTGCCATGTGGGTTCTGGGAAACAAATTCAGTTCTTCTGAAAGAGTAACAAATGCTATGTAAATGGCTGAGCCTTTGCTTTAGACCATACTAATAGACATCTCCAAAGCTACTAGAAGAATCATGTCCAAGATTAAGAGTGAGATAATTATCTTGAACTGGTTTGGAATATCAGTGAAGTATTTTAATACACTGCTAATGAATAATATTATAATGATCTTAATTTTGGAAGTGTGGAGGAGGGCTTTGTTAAATCTCGTCAGATGATACTTGCATAGTACCATTTTCATCTGTGTAACTGCATAATTAGCTTTTGAAAAGTGAAGTACTTTTTTCTTTTTATTATTTTTATTTTTTATACATATTTTGATCATTTACTTCTCCATCGTCCCACTCTTCTCAGATGCCCCCATCTACCTACCCACCCAAATCATGCTATCTTCCTCTCTCTTTCATCCTTAAAAACTCCTTATAAAACATAATTACCTCCTTGAAATTATTATTTTAATGATCTCTTAGACTACATGTGCCAATTAAGAAACTCATTAAAAGAAGTAATCTTTGTTAAATTTGGGATTCAAAATTGAAACAAATTCATAAAAAGAATTAAGAAGAATTTGTTTTGCTTTATACCTCTGAAGATGTCTCTCTGTGTTTAATTGGCAACTTGAGGCAATGTAAAAAGAGAGTCTCAATAAGAGACTTTTCTACATTGGGCTCATCTGTGAGCATCTCTGTAAGATATTTATTAAGTTCATTGATATGAGAAGTTCTAGCCCACTGTGGGTAGCAACACTTCCTAGGCAGATGTTTAAAATCTAAATAAAATGCATCAAGTAAAACAAAGCCGAAACAAGCAAACTGTGAGCATGCATGCATTCATTTTTCTCTGCTCGTGACTTTAGATGTGTTGTGAGTAACTGTTGTTTAACGTTTCTCCCTGAGCTTCCCTAAAATGCCAAACAGTAACTTGGAAGTAGAAACCAAATAAACCCATTCTCCTCTAAGTTGCTTTAGTTCTGGGTATTTTATAACAGCAACATTAATGAAACTAGAGCAATATGTCACTAGAATTATTCAGGTTCTTAAAACTTTAGTAGAAATGACATAAAACAAACAAACTTGATGCCATGATTTTGCTGTTTTTTGTTTGACTTCATTTTATTTTGTCTGTCTGCTTGTTTATTTTTAAGATGGAAGCTTAAAGTATAGCTCTGATGCCTGAGCTTAGCTATGTAGATTAGAATGGCCTTGAAGTCACAGAGACCTGCCTGCCTCTATCTCCTGAATTCTAGGATTAGAAGACTGGACCACCCCTCCCAACACCAAATGCCATTCTAAAGAATGCATGTGGGAAAGTGTTCTTTTTATCCTATGGAATGATTTTCCTTCTGAAATCATTTTTGATAAAAAGATTTTGACAGATTCTACAGAAAAAAAAGAAGAAATTGTCAAATAATTGCTCAGTCACGTGTTGAATCTTCAGAAAAATGGTGAGATGATGAGGAATTTAACTAACATTTAAATATTAAGGAGAGAAGAAAGGGGATCCTTCTCAGGATCTGCTGACACCTCCTTTCCTGATGATCCAGGTGATATTATAGTTAAACATAGCTGATGATGGAAGACTTAATTTAAGGGAGAAAAGAGTTTTTACCAAGAAGATTTGGTGCAAAATATCTACCATTTAATGAGGGAAAACCTGGGAATGGGTTTTGAGGTTATGCAATCAAGGGGGATTGAATATAAGAACAGACCATGTGACGATAGCACACATCTTTAATCCTAGCACTCAGGAGGCAGAGCCAGGCAGATCTCTGTGAGTTCCAGGCCACCCTGGTCTACAGAGCGAGATGCAGGACAGGAACCAAAACTACACAGAGAAACCATGTCTTGAAAAATGTTTTTAGAAATAGATAATAAAGCAAATTAACCACTAAGGTGTTCCAGAAATCCTGAAGAAGATGGCTCATTCTAAGTCAAGTACAAATGTCTGAGATATTATGCAAGAGAAATGATAAAATGCTAAGAAGTATAATTCCATGCTGGAATGAAAATATTGTATGAAATCAGAATCATAAGAATTAAGTTTCCTATGAGGGCCATAATCCTCCCATGGATGCTTTATGATGAGTAACACACAGGTAAAAGCAATTTATTAATTTCAAGCCTGATAGGGAAGGAGAAAACCACAATTTTGAGATGACTAATATCCATGCTAGCAGTGAGCTTTGAAAGCATATATGAAATTCCTGTGCCCAACTATCAGAAAACAAAGACCTTCAAAATCACATAGATTAGCAAGGTTAGGCCTTCCCAGAGTTGTGGATTGAGTTCAACATATATTACATCAGAGATGGGAAGCTAACAAAAGAATTACTTAAACCTGAAGGCTAAAAGGGGCAAGAAAATATCAAAAACTGAGAGTTGCCACTCCAATGAAAAGCTCTATTCCTTTGCTCACATTCAAGACTTGAGCCAATCTTCACTTCAAACTTCATGGCCTGAAAAGGTGACATGATCCCCAGGATGAATGAAAAGTCCTATAAGATAGTACTGAGAGAAGCTGGGGTGATGGCCCAGATGGTATGCTCCTTACATGCAAGCCAGAGAACCTTAGCTAGATGATAATAGGAACCCATATAGAAGACAGTTACAGAAGCATGCATCTTAATTCCTACCACTGGAGAGACAAAACTAGGGGAGACAGGATTAAATAGTTAATTTGACACACCCAGGAAGAAAGAATATCAACTGAAAAATTTCATGTATTAAATTTGTCACTGTGCACATCTGTGGTACATTTTCTTGATTGCTAACCTATGTAGGAGGGAAAGACCAATGTTGGTGGCAACATTCTTGGGCAGGCAGGCATGAATTTTATAAGAAAGAAAGCTGATCACATTAAGGGAAGCAAGCCTGCAAGCAGCATCCCGCCAATGTTTCTGCTTCAAGTTCCTGCCTCAGTTGACCCCAGTGATGGGCTGTAACCTATAAGCTAAAAATAAAAATAAATTCCTTTCTGCACAATTTTCTTTTGGCCATGGTGATTATCATGGCTACAGAAATTCAAACTAGATTCTAAATATCCATATCTGGCCTCTATATATATCATCAGGCACATATTCACACGTATATTCATGGACATACACAAATTAACATAATTGCTGCCATGTGATCACTGTCTTGCTGAAGATAAAATAAGAATGTAATAGTATGAATGTTGTTGTTTACCCTCTCAAATTTATATGTTCAAATATGGTCATGAATGTGATGTTTTTAGGAGGTAAGAATTCTGGAAAGTGATAAGGCCAAAAAGCTGACTCCACTTTATGACAACCAGAAATCATACGCCATGGGATTGGCCTTGAAAAACTATGTAGACAAAAATCACTCAACAAGTTTGCATAAGATTGTATTCTCTCTGTTTAGTTCAAATTGGTACAGTTGCTTCATAAACACATTGAGAATGAACTGTTATTACTGCTGAGTGTCCAATGTTCCACCAATAGAAATTAGTTCTAAAAACACAAAAAACAAAAACTAAAAATATCATGTTTATAAATAAAAGGTATACATTTAGATGCAAGTCAAATATACTGGGCTTTTTGTTTTCTGTTTAGCAAGGACAACCTGTGTGTCCTTATAGATATGCACATCTATTTTGAATATAGATTTGCTTTTTATTTTAGCAAACACTGTGTCCTTTAAACAAAGTGATTTATTTACTATGTTGGAATGAAGCTAGAAGTCTGAATTAGACCGTAAGCATGGTAAAGTTCTAGTGAGGATCATCATTCTGGATCACAAATGGATGTCTTCTAGATATCTTACATGGTGAACAGTGAAAAGGAGGCTCCTCAATGTCTCTTAGAAGAGCAATTCACAGTAAAGGGTGGGTCCTTTTTAGAATTTAAGCATAGATCAAAAGTGAAACCGCTACCAAGATTTCACACTAACGGGGCTGTTTGTGCAGAGTCATCTTGTCCTCTTAGAAGATACGGAAGTGTTAGATCAGAAAGGACTACTAGCACATATTATCATAGTCTTCCTCTTAAAAATAGGTACTACAGGTTAGGTGATGGTGGTGCATGACTGTAATCTCAGCACTTGGGAAGCAGAGGCAGGCAGATTGTTGTGAGTTTGAGGTCTACAGAGTGAGTTCCAGGACAGCCAGAACTACATAGAGACACCCTGTCTCAAAAACAAACAAACACACAAAGATAGGTAGTATGGGACAAATTGCTTGAAGTTTCTGAATTCAAGGTTCTTAATCTTCTAAGCTAGAGCCATACTAACAAGCATCATAATTGCTGAGAACATTGTAAAAATCTCATTTATGTTAAAGATGAATGACGGCAAGTTAATGACGGCAACAGCAAATTTGTCATCACCCTACTTGACAAATAGAATTAATGTTTCCCTAGAAATCTTGATGGCTTATAATTGCTTTGGTCAAGTTCATAGGGGAAGTGACCATTTTCCCTTTCAGAGCCCAACTTCAAGTGTGCTAGCAATTCATATCTCAGTCCTTTAGAGACCACCACTTAAGTGTGAATATCCTGAGACCATTTTCTGTGTGCCCATCAATGTAGAGAGAAAGAGAGGAGGGGAAGGGACAAAATGCCGAATATGTGTGGAAAAGAAGTCCTTTACACAGTGCATCCTCAGCTCCTCCAATTCCAGCTGACATCACACAGGCCACCCACTACCTCTGGCCCAAGCCTCATCCTACTTCCTGAAAAATAAAAATTAGAAAATTAACTATTTCTCTTAATTCTCCAAGGTTTAGTGATTATTATGCAGCAATAGATCATGGAAATAGTTAAAATATTCTACTTAAACCCAAAATATAAAGAAAGATTAAAAAGGTGTCAAATAGATTCATTGAATTTTATTTTCCTATCAAAGAAAACAGCATACTTTTCACAGAATTTGTTATCCAATAAGCCGGAGAGAAAGGAGTTTACGCACTGACTTTGTTGCTTGTTCAATGGTACTCTATGACATGCATTTCCAAATAAGTGTGTTTATTAGCAGAGATAGTAATGGAGTCTAAGTTATTGTTAATGCATATATTGTCAAAGTTGTGAAACTTTAAGTTTAAATTATTAAGCAGAGACACTTTATAGACATTAAAGATTAGAAGGACCACAGAGTAGGTTTAAGGGACAGACACTGATAGGCTCTAGTGAATGCCTTCATGAACAAGTTAACTTTAGAGATCCACTCTGTAATTCAGGATAGCAACTAATTTAAGACATATTGGTTGTGTTTTACCTAGATAGATAAATATATTTCAGAAATCAATAGATAAATGGATAGATAAGTAAGAAGATAGAAGATAGATTGATGAAAGATTTCTTTAAAGTCACTTTCAATGCCTCTACAATGAAATGTCAAGTAGCACATTGAATTTATATTTTGGCACTATTCAAAAATAAGATGCTATCAAACATGTTTTAAGTAAATTGTCATGATTGCCTGTATCAGACAGACTCATAGGGTAGAAATGAGTACTTGTCAGGGAAACTTAGAAAAAGAAATGTAATGAGTAGCTAGCTCATACTGTATGAGACAGAGTTGAGAAATGCACTCAACCTATATAGGAATTAGAAGATGCATTCTGTTGCCTCACCAAAGGTAAAAGAGGCAAGAGAACAGGACAATTTCCATGCTCCAGTTGATTCTAGGAAATTCTTTGGGCAAACATAAACAGAGAAGGAACGAGCCATAGAGTTAGAAGTCAGACATGTCACAAACCTCTTAAGGTTTATAGGAAAGTTAGAATAAATAATGGACAACAAGGTCTAAGGAACCATTCCCAGTGCACTTTGGATTTCAACAGCATTGTTGACTTAGTTGCTCAGAACAACAAAGGGCTTGTTATGATATGAGATAACTGTCAAGTCTGCTTGCTTTATTTTCACTCTATGTGTTTCTCAAGCCAACCTTCCTCAAAAAGGCATTAAAAGGAAGTAACAACATGTATATTTTATTAGAAGCTTCAAGTGTAATTTCAGTAGTAGTTCACTGATGGTTACAAACTACAGATTAATATAATGCTAATCACACATTTCATATTATACAGAACTCATTGTAATAAGATATTCTTTAAACCAATCCAAAAATGCTACAAAACATTGAAATGTAAGTCTATTCTCCTACAAATTTCTTATTCTGTTAGTGAGAATGGATATTTGATTATATGAAAGAAATTAAGAGTAATTTAATCTACCATAATAGTCTCCTCCAGTTCCTACTGAGGTCAAGAGAATTGGACACCCTATCTAAATAGAGAGGACCAGTCATCACTTTTGACAAGCTTTGCTCTCTGGGAATTTTGATTGAGGAGATTTACACTTGATGTTCAGCAGAGTCAAGTAATCTCCTCTACAGATGTTTCCTCAGATGTGATCTACATACTCCAGAGCCAGTGAAATTTAAACCTGTACTTCCACTTATACTCTCCAAAATTTCCAGCAGGAATAGCAAAGTTTGCTTGAACAACTACGACTTCCACAAGGAAATTCAGAGATTAAAGAGGCAACAAGGGAAAGAGGCAGGTGTAGATACAGAGAGAGGAAGATGAAAGGAAGGACGACAAAAAGAAGTGCATGGTGTTCTCGTATGACTTAACTAACAATCCTTATTTGGAGAAGATAGGATTTCATGATTTTAGGTTCTGGTTTTTGTGTTTCTTCTACAATCTAGAAGAATAAATTATAAGAGTGAAAAAGATATTACTTAAAGTAATTATTATTATTAAAATAGTTTTAAAAATTACAAATAATCCAACATTTTTGTCAAAAATGGAAGATTCCTGAGAATAGAAAGTTTTAAACTTAAGTTTGTAAATGAATTACCTCATTCCTGGAACAAAGATAATTTGTTAACAGAGACGTTTAGTATTGTTTACAAGTACTGAAGGGGATATAACTCAGGAAAGAGCACTTCTCTAGTGTGTATCAGATGTGAGGTTTGAGCTAACAAAAGAAACAAACAGACACAATGAAAGGGAAAAAGTTGCTAATATCTCAGTTTTAAATTTCACAATTTCCTAAGAAATACTTTCTAATCCCTTATTGCTATAAGTTGAATCAGGAGCTTTTCTCAAGTGCCTGTGTGGTAAAGACTTGCAAAACAGTAAGACACTATTATAAGATGTCAAAACGTCAAGGGTGGGGTTCAGTGGCAGGTTTTTGATTATTGGTTACTGGCTTTTGAAAAGGTAATGGGGTTTCACTTTCTTTTTCTTCCTTTCTCCTTTCTATCCATAATATTGGATATGTTGTGTATAAGATGTACTTGATCAAAATGAAGTACCACAGATCCAAAGCAATCCAAACTATTTCTCATGTTCTGAAAAGCCCCAAATTGAGTCAAATCAAAACTTTTCAGGAGCTAGCTCAGTTGGTGACATACTTGCCATACAAGCATGAAGATCTGAGTTTAGAAACCCAGTACCCATATAAAAGCCAGGTGCTGTGGTATAAGTCAGTAATTCCAGTGCTGGGAAGTGAGGTGGAAACAAATGGATTCCAGGAGCTGGCAAGTCAGTTGGTCTAGAGAACTCAGTAAGCTCATGGTTCAATGAGTGACCATGTCTCTGAAAAATAAGATACAAAGGAAAATAAGACAAATAACAATAAAGATACTAGATGGTGATCTTTGGCTTCCACACACATAGGTGCACACATGCATGAACATGTATATACCATAAATGCATAAATTATTATTTTCTGTTTGTAAGTTACTTATCTCAAGTATTTGTTATCCTAATAGAAAGGTGACTAATACACATTTAGAAGGTAGAATATCTTTTGAGTTTATTAGTACATTTACGTATGTCTGATTCCTGTTTCCTTTATTATTTCATTAAATTTTATCATTCAGTTATCAGTTTCATCTGATAAAATAAAAAATGTGACATATATAGCAGGACAGGATGTCATTCCAATTTTGTCTTCTTATACTTGTACTGACCTGAAGAGAAAGTCATTTTTCTATCCTGTGGATTCATGGCTCCTTGAAAAGGCTTTCTACTAGAATATGAATGAGGATGCTTGAGGAAAAAACATGGGGAGCTTAATATTGAGAAATCTTGCACATAAAGGTTTTAGTACATCCACAATACGATCATATGATGAAATTACCATTGGATGACTAGGCCATAAATATCCATCTGAAGCTCATCTACATCTTCAAGTCAATGGCACTCAGGAGTTTGATAACACTTAGTGGAAGAGTATAAAATTGGAAGTCTCGACAGAAATCTCTAGAGCAGACACTCTGAAGTTTTCAAATTGAGAACCCATCTATTCAGTTTTAAATATAGCCAGTCAACAGTATGATTTAAAAATTAAGGTACATAATGGAGACAAATATATAAGATAATCTTCCGTTTCTGAATATGTCTCCTAAGGATTACATTCAGGCAGTTTCACAAGTACCTTACTGTATAGCTCTGGGATATTTAAATCCATGAAACAAACTTCACATTTTTCCCTTTTAATAATTGTCATTTAAAATATATATTTATTTCCTAGGCCATAACCCCCTGATTCAATATAATTAATTATTATTGGTATTACCTCTCATAATTTGCTGTGAAACACCTTGTAGTCAGTCTCTTAACTTATTAAAGAATAATATGTATTATAACTACATTAATCAAACTGTACAATAGATCTTTGACTTTTATTCCTCACAACTACCTGAAATTTTGTGTTTTCAGAGCTACCTAATACCCAACCACTTCAGGACGTAACAAATATTCTATTGTCTATTTGTATAAGATCATCTTTTAAAGACTTTATATATAAATAAGATCGTGAATGATTTGTCCCTCTCAATCCATTTTCTTTCCTCTAATATCATGCCCTCATCTTTCATCCACCTTATCTCAGATGAAAAAAAATACTGTAAAACCATCAATATTCTTAAAGGAATTTACAAACTACCAAGTTACTCATGGCAGAGTCTAAGTTGCAGTATCATTAATATAAATCTGACTGTATCTGACTAGTACACAAGTAAGACAATTTAATATGTAATTTAATTTAATAATAGTCATTTGATGCACTGAAGATTTCTTATATTTCAGAAAGATATTTAAATTTCTCTTATTTCTCAAATATAACCAGTTATGGTTACAGGTGACATTTTTTGTAGTAGTTGTAAAAATATAAAATTTTAGTTGACATAAGGAATTGTTTGTATATTCTTAAAATAATTATAAACCCCATCTATAGCATGATTTTTGGTGAGGAACACAGCTAAATGGTAATTCTCAGTTTACTAAAAGCTCAATTATTGTTTTTTAACATTTCCTATGTATGTGTTGACAAAATCATTAGGTAATATATAGGAGGTAAACTTTGCATGCTTTTATAAGCATTTCTGGAGATTATAAAATGCTGATCTAATTAATGTTCCTTGGAGAATAGAGATAGGTTTATTTTTTCTCTAATAAATACATATTTTTCAGATAAGCTCAAATAAAAGCAAATCTAACAAACAAATTTGGCTGCTAGATAGTATTATATAAGCTCATTAACATGATGCTAAACATAAAAGTGAATAGCAAATAATGGGATTCAAATGCTTCAGATTTCTTGCCTGGAAAACTAGAAACTATATTATAATAAACTAGAAATTAGCCCCATTAGTACCATCTCATTGCTACCGTCTGCAAGAAACATAGCCATTTAATGAATATACATTATTCTGAAATTAATCTCCTATTATTGTAGAATGTAGGGCCAGCAAAATTGTTGGCCTTGTCATCTTGTAAAATTCCATAATGTGACAGAAAATTGATCTCTAAAGTAAGAGATTGATTGCCTAATGCTATTTCAACAATGTTTCATTAAAAGCAATGATTATACCTAACCTGAAAGCCTCCTTCCTGCAGTATAGCTTCCATAATTCCATAAAATATTATACAAGTTGCCATGAGAAATAATCAATAATAGTCCTTCTCAGCATCACATCGATGAACCACAATAGTGACTAGTGTGGAAAGTTATTCCTGAAGGTGCAATATTGGCACTCACATGTTGGTGATAACCAACAGCAGTCTAAGTGGACTTAATGCTTACTCAATGAATGTGAATCCACCCAGTACTAGAAATGCAACTAACTCCCAGTGTCTAGTGAGTTCATTGACTTCAAAAGAGAATCAACAACCACTTCTTTGTTAGAACAGCATGATTCCTAACTATGTTCTAAAACTTACCCTTCTACCCACTGATAAGTGTAGCTACCATACCTCACCAAAGAAGTATCTATCAACAGCAAATGGAGATCATTATAGAAAACCACAACTGGACATAATATGGAAATCAATGGACTTTGGGGAGCCCAGTCCCAGTGTATAGATCTGTAGCATAGGTTCTGCCTCTGTAGCTTAGGGACTATCATGGAGAGGGAATGGGAAAGTTTTTAAGAACCAGAATACAAGGAAGTCTTCTATAAGATTCCCTCTCCTTGAAATGGGTACATTAACACTACCTTAACAACGACAATATCAGTAAAGAGGCACAGGGTACCACCTCTAGACCAAGAACTACATGCAGGTCATTAATAACTGTTGAAAGAGAGAGAATTCACCTCTCTCAGAAAGGAGCCTTCTAATTGGCTATACAATGTTTTCAGCCCTGAAACCACATACACACAAAAAATAAAAATGGACTGAGAAGATTGTATTAACACACACATATACATACACATGTGTATTATGTAAATGCGTACATACATTGCAATAATAAAAGGAGGGTATCAGTATAAGGGTGAGGGGCAAAATGTGAGAGTGGGTGAATTAAGGTGTATTGGAGGGGCTAGGAGGAGGAAAGAGAAGGTAGAAATGATGTAATTATATTTTAATTAAAATGTCCTATATAATACAAATAAAAGTTACTGCAAATAAAAAATATAAATATTGCAAGAAGTTTTTAGATTTATATTTTAATTCTACAACAGAACATATAAAACAATATTGGCTTTGGGAAAATGCATGTATGTAATTTCATGTTTGTCATCTAAATAACACAAAATTGATTAATTTTCAGTTATGCAGCATCATAAATAATATAATAACATGTTTACCATTTATGTTATTATAATAGTCATATCTTAACTCAATTAAAATATTTACTTAGAAATAATGCAATACTGATCATTTTCATATTGAAGTTCATATGGTATGCTCCAAATGATATATTACTCTACCCAGGAATTTAGAGACCCCAAATCATTCTAGGTTCTTACATATATTTTTCCTCTTTCACAATGCACAGTTTCCTCAAAGAAGCCAGAACAGTGAAACTGGAAAAGGAAAGAGAGAAAATCTTCAACTATTTGTTTTATTTGTTCGTAGTTTGGTGAAAAAGAATATGCATCTAAAATAAGAATGGAAAATGCCTTGATCATATTTAGGAGTTTGTCTAAACAAACTTCATCTAATTGTCTCTTACTGACCATTTTCCTTTTGTACATCTCTCTTATTCTGCAAGCAACAAAAGATTTCAGCTTAGAATCATGCTTAGTATGTATTTCTGGAATTTGTAAGTTTGCTGTTAGTAAAATTAGAGCAAAGTACACATATGTTAAATGTATATAGAAAAGAGAACCAAGAAAGCAGAAATATTTCATATGTATTAAATATCTATCCATATTTGACACGTTTGACACAAGATGCTAGCTAAAACCAGGAATACAGAGAGAAGCATTCAAAATAAATAAAATTAATTAGAACAACCTGTTAGTGTTTACTGCCTCTATTGAGAAAAGGAAACTGTCCACAATTACGTATAGTATTTAACTCTATCCCTTAAATTTTCTGCCCAACTGGAAACTCAGAATGTGATTTTAATTTATAAGTAGAACATTTCCAGGTGCAATTCACATTAACCTGAGTAAGTCTAATCAATAGTGTCCTTACAAGACATATAAAGACATCTGAGAGAAGAAGGGCAAGTCACATTAACCTGAGCTAGTCTAATCAATAGTGTCCTTACAAGACATATAAAGATATCTGAGAGAAGAAGGACATGTGACTACAAAATTAGAGGTTGAGAGAAGACACATGTTAGCAGCAGAATTCCATAAACTTCCTGGGAACCACCAGATGTTAGAAGAAATAAAGAGCATCCTTCCCTAGTGCCTTCTAAAGGAAATGACTCTAAAACAATTTTATTTTTATATGAATTATTATTAATTATTTGACAATTTCATACAATGTATTTGCATCATATTCACCAACCACTCCTTACCCTAACTCCACAATCTCCCCACTTCTCACAATTCTCTCTCTCTCTCTCTCTCTCTCTCTCTCTCTCTCTCTCTCTCTTCCTCCCTCTCTAATAACTCCCTCAATTATGAAATTCTGATCAAAGAAAATCCATAAAGACAACCAAAATTCTAAATATATAAGGACAAAGTATAGGCTTACCCAATTTCATAAAGGTAAGACTAATAGATTTAAAACCACAGATTAGTTTCAATTCAGTAATGTGGGTGACTTCAGTACCTATAGTCTTACCTTTAGGAACAGCTTGACTTGAACATGCACTTGCTGGTATGTGTCAGAATGTATCTGCTGTTTTACCCAACTCAGTTTGCTCAGTTTTTTGTATGGCAGCCCTCAGAAACAAAGAAAATTAAAAAAATATATAAAATCTTGTATACTACCCAAGAGTTCATCTATCTTCAACAATAGATATATCAGTATTACATGACACAGGTTAATATATGTTAACATTGACTATGAAACATTTAGGGTAACAGCATTCTTCTCAGGTAATCACTGTGGACATAACATTTCATACAATGTTGCCAAGGCTTGGCTTTGAATGCACTACTGTAACCATGGTCACAGAGCAAATTCTTTCTGGCTGACACATGTGCATTCTGAGTTCCCTCTACAGTACAGTCTCTAATCTAATAAAAAAATTTGACTGAAAATTATTTTGACTCTGGCAGCTTTTGATAATAAAAAAGAATAATTGCTCCTAGGGGAGCAATCTCTATTTGAAGATTTTCTTAAGTATTCCTTTATTAACCTAATCAATGTAATGTTGTCAAACCAGCACGGGAAATGGAAGCTTAACTCCTACTCATTGACTGTCAAGGAGAAGAGGGAAGTTTGCTGATCAGCAAGGGGGATGCATGCTTTGTTCACTTGTTTACATTCACACTTTTAAGATTGAGCAAGTGAACCTTCAGGAGCACAGTAGTCTTCAAACTGCTCTTAATAAAGACCAATGCACAATACATGTTACATAATAGTCAGTGAGAAAAACACTTTGCTTAGTTAAACATAATTTAGTGCAGCAAATTTTTAGCTTTAGATTCATCCTTGTATGCAACTTTTCATCCATCTGTGGACATAAATAGAACTGTGTGCATGAGGGCTACCAGGTTTCACTGACAAAAGTATTGTTTCAGGACTTTGCTTTGACACAATTATTGATGAAATTGTCTGAAGATTATCAGCAAGTGAAGAAGGATCTGCTCTTCCCACATCAGATACTAGATCATTTAAAAATAATTCATTTGAAGTTCTGTTTCCACCCTTTCCCTGTTGTATTTGTTGTCCGCAGCAGCTGCATGATCCTAGTTTCTTATTTATTTCTTGGTCAGCAGGGCTGGAATTAGTGTTCAAATGTTGTCTTCTATGACTTGTGCAACTATAATAACAAATACAGCAAGCTGGTCAGCGTTTTACCTCTCACAAAGACCAGAGAGAATGTAAGAGGACGGGACTTGACCTTGTTTTTACCTCCACAGGTTTCAGTTAAATGTCATCTGGATGCATTTCTTGAGCATAAGACTGGCGAAACATCAGAGTAAAGGGAGCATACAGTGGAACAAAGCAGTTAACCTCAATAAGGACTGGGAACAGACAGACTGCTGACAGTTGGACAACATATACCCTTCATAGCCACACCTCCAATGATCTGCTTCGTCAAACTCCACTTCCTAATGGCCACTTGATGATGTTAACTCTATAATGACCTAATGCTGTCTAAATAATGCCTCCAAGATGATAGCAGAGATCAAAGCTTTGAACTTCACATGAGCATTTGGATGGATTTTCACATTACTACAGTGATACTAGTAGTAATCTATGGACAGGTGAGAATTCTTTTTCTTAGGTTGGAGTCTAAGATGTCTCAGGTTTAGACAGCAACATGTTTTGTGTCTAACAACTCCTTTGTTTCCTTGCTTCAAGACAGCTCTTGGAATTGTGTATTACCAGGGGTTGAGGGTTGAAGAACAGAACATGAAACTTTAAAAAAATAGTGTTACCCAGTTTATTAATAAAAATACTTTCCTTTTAAATAGTCTAATATCTTCATAATAGCAAAATGATGACTGAGTTTTAATATATAAAATTTTTAGAGCCATTCATACAGAGGAAACTGTGAATATCAGTCTTACAATTGCTTTTGGAAAAAAAAGCAATGGGAATATAGTTTAGTTTATATAGCATAATACTATGTGAATATAGTTCATAAAAAGCAAAGTTGGCTTGTATGTGCAGGTCCATTCTTTCATTAGAGTTACACTTGTGCATCCTCTGTATCACAATGCAGTCAGTCTTTTGCAATTAGTTAATACAAAAACACTGAGGGAAGGAAAAGCAAGTGATTTTACGATCAAAATACAGGTTGTTAAGAGTAAGTTAAATGGTGGAGTTTGTTGTGTGACTCAAGTATAAAGTTCAAATATGGAAGTGGAGATGACTAACATAACTGGCACATGTGCTAATAGAGAACGTGTTTCTGATCTTGAAAACTCATTCATTACATGCAGATTTCTTTTCAAAGCACAGTGATTTTTCTTTGCTTCTCAGATTCCCTATAATTTCTGTGATCTCCAAAAGATACACCAACTCTCCTCAGACTAGGCAATGTCTGATCCCACTCTCATTTTACAACTCCCACCCATCCTGTATGTCTCAACTTGAGCATAACTGTCTCAACTTTACTGTCAAATGGAGAATCCAAGGGCTATTTACACTTACCTACACCCTGCAAAATCTTATGACTTTAACGTAAGTCCTGTGAACTGATGGAATATATCCTAGAAATAGGTTACTACTCAAATTTTTTTGAATTAATGTGAATGGATGCTTACTAAGTAGCTCAGATCTGACTAGGGTGTCATGTTAAATAATGTGGTATCTCACAGAGACTCCTCTCTTTTGTGGAAAGAAAGTAGATGCAATAAGTGGTCTTTCAAGGAAAAAAAATCCCTCAGTCCAAAACCATTGGACCTGAATTCTATCCACAATAGAATGAGCTTGGAATAGGGCTGTGAATCGCATTCCCTACCATCTTGATTTCAGTCTTTTGTGAGCTTGATTTCAGGCTTTTTGCAGGAAAACAAAACAAAACAAAACAAAAAACAGTTCAGCTATAAATAAACTCCTGATCAACAGGTCACGAATGTATACTGTTGTGTTAACTAGTAGACTGGAAACTTTAGTTTTTGCAAAGCTTTGCCAAATATTTTCTCTTATATGTAACCACAATAATCAAATCATTCTGCTTTGTGAAACACTGCTCCATGATTGATATCTTGAATAAAATATGCACTCAACAATTATTTTCAACTAAATGAGACATAGGAAACAACTTGAACCTTCTATACACTGAAATTAAATTGAAATATATCCTGACAATAATTATAATAATAACCAAGTTTGTATATGATCTGTTTCCGATGTACTTAACATTGGTTTGTTTTTTGTTTTTTGTTTTTTTTTCCCCTTTGGTTTCTTCAAGACAGGGTTTCTCTGTGTAGCTTTGCACCTTTCCTGGAACTCACTCTGTATCCCAGGCTGGCCTCGAACTCACAGAGATCCGCCTGCCTCTGCCTCCCGAGTGCTGGGATTAAAGGCATGCGCCACCACCGCCTGGCAGTACTTAACATTATTAATCACTGGCAGACTCCCAATCAGTTCATATTCCTTAGGGATGTGTCTATCGTGCAGGTCTCTCTCTGCTTGTAGTTTCTCAAATTGTATTCTTTTTCACTATTCTACTGGCATGTAAAGGTACAGTATAGTATTCCACTTTAGTTCTGCTTCCTGTGGATATCACCCTCAGTATTTTCAGACAGAAATTTTAAAAAGAGATAGGACCCCACTCCTAGCTGCAGGGTTATTAGCAGTTGATGACCACTGTAAACTAGATAAATCACTTTTCATTTAGGCTGTGGACCCTGGCATGATTCCCACACTCCAGTGGTCAGCCTCATATCTATGTGAATACGGGCAGCATTAATTTTATATAATAGTGGAAACCCATGAACTGTGGACTGGTGACTGTGGAGCCCCCATGGGACTGGACTAGGCCCTCTAGACACAGAAGACGGTTGTTTGGCTCGAACTATTTTGGGGGCAAGGGGATCGGGATCTGTCTCTGGTGCATAGGCAGGCTTCTGGGAATCCGGTGCCTGTGGTGTGACACCTTGCACAGCCTTGGTGCAGTGGGAAGGGGCTTGGACCTGCCTAGGCTCAGTGAGCTGGGCTCTGCCGACTCCCCATGGGAGACCTCGATTTAGGGATGTGGGGATGCGGGGTGGCTTGGGAAAGAGGGCTGAGGGGTCGGAGGAGGGAGGAGGGGGGTCTGTGGATAGCATGAAGAGTGAGTAGAAACTTTCTTAATAAAAAAACACTAAAAAAATTTTAAAAAATGTATATAATAGAGTGTAAAGTTAATAAGAAATGGAAACATGAAGTTAGAGGGGAACAATGTAGGGGAAATTACATACATTTATTAAATCAAATCAATAAATAAAACAAAAGTTAAAATAAGAAATTCTCTGGGTATTATTTTAGCCTACAATGGTTCATACTGATGATACCTGCCTCTGAATTTGTGTGGAGTGAAATGTCATCTTCATGCTGGTATCACATTTGTAACTGTACACTCAGCAACCAGAGACATCAACATTGAAACCCACCCAGAAACTTGTAACTATAGACTTGTAATTCGAACTTGGGCACCCATCAGTCTGTTTATGGGAAGAAAGTAAGATTCTGACACTTTCTTAAATGGGATTTGTAGACTAAACATTGTCACAATTATTTTCTGTGAACATATGACTTTGTTTTATTTTTAAAGCAGTGAGTATGCACTTCACCCTGAATATGAGTATTTTATCATGGGTAAATTTCAAGAGTTGATGCTTTCCATTGGCCGTCGTTCTCACTCCCTTTAAAATCTAATGTAGTGTGGGAAATGTAATTTACTCAATAGGATTTACTCATCTTACCATCCTTCATTCTATTATTCTCTCTTCACCAATCATTTCTTTCTTCTTTGATCTTCCAAATAGTGCTGCAGAGAAGACATTATGTAGCAAGTAACCCCTTTGTGAAGGTTATTATTGAACAATAATTTTTGAAGAAGTGGTGGGTCATGAGGCCTGTTCATAAAGGCACCAGAAAGTGCAACACAAATGAGCATATATTGTTAGTGAATGGAGCCCTCTGAGAGCTATTGTGATGGCTTAACTTATATTATGGCCCACTTTCTGTAATTTAATTCCACTTAGAGCAGTTATTGAGATGAGGAATCTCAAATTGAGAGATGCTTCTCTCTCTCTCTCTCTCTCTCTCTCTCTCTCTCTCTCCTTCTGTCTCTCCTCGCACATACACACACAAACATAATATTTTTAATGTAAAGTATCAACTCTAACATTCTGTGTCTTTTTCTTACTCTAAGATCAAAATTGCCAAAAATGTAATTTTTACATTACAAGGACATACATTTATTCATGGAATGATTATGGTGCGGCTGGAAATTCAAAATATAGTTTGAAAGTAATTTGTATTCTTAGGATTCTGGGAAGGTATATGAAAACGGGCTTGAATTTATAAAATCTGTGTTGTCCAGAGAATCTTGGCTAAAATCTGCTGAATACATTAGCGTTTTGCTTTATGCATTTACCAATCTATGCAAAGTTGAAATAACTTTAAAATTAATTTTTTAAATTAACGGTGTTTGATCAGCTCAACAAGTAGTTCAAAGTAAACTAAATGGACATTCCTATTTGTAGTTAAGAGGAAAACTCTTCATATATATTTTACATATATCTTCTTCTCTAGATCAAACTTCCCATGATATCTGTGAAGATGGTATTTCTACTTTCAAATTTTAAAATACACATTTATGAAGAGGAAATACATATATTGATGTTGGTATTTTTCTGAGTATGTATAGATAGAGAAAAATCATTTTTAGCTTCTTACTCTCTAGTGGTAGCATTTCAGAGAAAGTCGTCTTTAAAGAACTGGAATGTAAGCCTGAATTTCCATAGAACTCCTGAAATGTTACGGGGTCTTCTTAAAATCACACAGAACATTTCATTAATATCTGAGAAAAGGTTAAGAGTGTTTATTTGTGAAAAATACTAGGTAGAAAATAATCACTGCCATCCTCCAATGACTTTTAAGATGTTTTATATTGGAGAGGGGAGAATTTCAGAGGACAATTGTGTGAAGGCAGTTCTCTAATTACCACTTTACAAGTGTTCTCGGGATTGTATCAAGTCACGAGACTTGGATGTAAATCACTTAACATACTGTACTGAGTGGTCCCCTGGCCCTTCAGACAATCTTCAGTGTAGTTTGATAACAAATGACACATACATATAATATCATGGCATGGCACAATTAATCCTTACTTACAGTGATGAGAATTTATTGTAATATATGTTTCATATAATATACACTGATGTACAAACAAGCTCAGGGACTTGAAAAGCATGAAAAAAACAAATTTGAAGGAAAATGTTAAAATAAATCTATGTCTCCTGTTTAGTTATTAGGAACACAAAATGGTGCAAGTACTTTAGAAAACAGATTGGCAGTGTCAACATTCAATCAGCTAGCATGCATTCACCATATGGACCCAGCAATCATGGCATAGCAATTTATTCAATGGTCATAAACTCTATGTTCACATGAGCACTTATGTTTGAATTTTTATGTTAGATTTGTTCACAACCGACCATGCCTAGATATGATGATAATACCACTCAATTGGATATATATATATATATATATATATATATATATATATATATACACACACACAAAACTATCCATGTCCTCACAATGGAATAGTGCATACCAACCAGGAAGGAATTGGTGAATGATAATATAGAAGAGAATAAGTACCTTTCAAATAAGTTATTCTCTCTGCAAGAAATCTGACTCAAAAATAAACTATTCTGTTTATGTAGAATTTAAACAAGTATAAACCTACATGAACTTCAACAAAGTAGACTGTGCTTTGCCAGGGGTAGGCATAGAGAATGCATTGATTCTTTTACCATTAGAGGGACTGAGGAATTTGAGGGCGGGTCAAAATGTTCTCTAAACTGTTTGTAGTGGTATAAATACATTTATGGAAATAGACTTCAATACATTTAGGAAAATATATTTTAATAAAAATGTAGGAAATAATTAAAATCTAGAAGAAAAAAGTTCTATAAAAGAAAGACAACAAAAACACTAACCAAGAAAATTTAAGCCTTGCTTAAAAAAAATGAAATAGAATTCATGAGTACCAAATTAAAGAACAGGGAAGCTGGTGGCTGTTAATGAGATATGAAGGGGGTAGTGGTGGGTATGTGAAGCAGTTTAGCAAAGTGTGATTGAGGCCCACACCACAGACAGCAACATGTGGAGTTGTGAGGCTATACTTGCCTTGAGGAAAGGCTAATATTTTCTTATGTGACAGTAGAAAAAGAACATTCCCCTTCCCAATTTAAACTCTGGTAAAAGAAAAGTTAACTATCAAGATGTTTGAGGCTTTTTGAGATTCAACCAAAGCAACATAAGAAACAGTAAACATTTCTCTGGCCATTGTGGAACCCTAATTGAGAATATATTCCAGGTCCCTGAAATATTATCCAAGGTCAACCAACAAGTAACCGTTTCACTCATAGATAATGTGAACTGACTAGGTTTGGAACACTTGAGGAGTTTTTATTTACACTGACATTGGTAATTTACTGTTGCATATAAAGTTGCTATAAACTTCAACTTATATTGGCAGCATAAATATAGTTAATTTAATTACTGTCCATGTGGTAGGTACGTTAGCTCATGAACGAAATAAAAGCATAGTAAATGAAAGGAATAGAGAAATAGTTAAGTGTTAGGATGCATCCTGTATGTGTAAAGTACTAGGTTTAACCCTACTAGTGTGTGTGTGAGTGTGTGTGTGTGTGTGTGTGTGTGTGTGTGTGTGTGTGTGTGTATAAACTAAAGTTCCCTGGAACATAATGTTAGAATAAATCTCAAACGAAAGCTATTATTTTTTAACTAAGGCAATGTGAGTCTAGTAAGTCTCACAGAAGTAAAACAACTTCTCTGAAGCCACACAGCTAGAGACTCAGCTATAACTAAGACGAGTCTAAGTGTTAAAATTAAATTTCTTCTATTTATTTTAAAACCTGTTTTCATAGTCTAAAAACTCATATTATATAACAGAAATGCTATAATTCAACTTATAAGTTCATTTAAGTCAGTCATAACTGAAATTGTATGGTACTTTTATTTAAAGTACATATGTTAGGGGATTTGCCATATAAATGAGCTGTGTGAAAATTACTTCAGTTTCAGAATATTTCCATTTCCTTCACAAGCAATTGCTTACAGTCACTGCCAATTTCTCACCATACCTCATCTCTAGGGAGCAACATCTTTCTATCTGACTTAGTGGATTTCTCTGTTGCTGACATTTCACATACAAAAAAATTTGCATGTATGTGGTTTCATGTGATTGACTTTTGTCAGTGAACATGACATTTTGAAAAGCTATCATACTGTATTAAGTTATAAGAATTTCATTATTTTTAATGGACAACTCAGAATTATATGTGCACAATGCCCTTTATTTATCAATACAATAGTTAAGGGACATTTGTTTTTTTTTCATTTTTTCCATATATGACTATACTTTGTAAATATTCACAAGCAAGTTTTCAGTATTGATGAAGTTTGTAGTTGTAGATATATACCTAGTAATGAAATTACTAGACATATTGTATCTCCAAGTTTTGTCTGTTCAGAAACATCCACAAGGTGTCCTGCAACAGCATTTAGCATAGTGGACTATTTTATTTAATCCCAGCCATTTGAAAGAGAATTAACATCTTTGTTAATAATTATTTATTTAATATTATACCAACCCTAGTCAGTATTTTCATATAGTTTTAATTTAACTTCTCTAATTCTCATAATATATTTTATAATGACTAAAACAATTAAAAGAGGTCTCCAAGCTAAGATTTTAGTAAACTTAAGTATCTGCCTGTCTTCTGCCAAAAATCATATAGCTGCAACCATAGCTGAGTCTTTCCATAGCTCATGCTTGGACACTGTATCTCATTCCCTAAATAGAACTAGGGTCGCTTTGCTCTAACTTTCCCTTGTCAGAATTAGGAAGAGAGTTTTTGTAGCATGGACATTTGTGAAGAATACAGGTTTCACTGATCATTTGCCATGAGAGAACTAAGTAGGAGAAGAGATTTGAAGCCTCTCCATTTTAACTCTCTCAATAAACAAAGGCTTCATGGTGACCCACAAAATGGCTAGTGGGTGAAGTAGTAACTCTTTTTCGTGGCTAATTACATTATTCTTTTCACATAAATGCCCCTTTGCTCTTCCGTTCACTATCAGAGAAAAAAATGCGGATGTTCAATGACCTTCAAACCAGGACTCACCGAACTTTAAATACCAATTAAATATTTTCTCATTTTTGTGGATATATGTGTGTGTGCTCTACCATACATTAAATATTATTGATATGGTTTAAATATAAAGTAGTCATCCCAGAAGACCCCTGTATTGAAAGGTTTATTTCCTTTCAGTGTTCAGAGGAAGTAGAATTTTTGTGTAGTTGTTCGATCTTGACAGCTCTGTCTCTATCAATAGATTACCCCATTGATGGATTAAAATGTTGTATACACTATTAGAAGGCAATGGAGTTGATAAGGTTGGGTAATGGGTCACTGAGAGCCAGCCTTGTCATTGCCCACTAAACATGCTTCACATCTTTCTATCCGTCAGGTAGTGGGTAGCCTCTGCCTCACATCCCTGCCACATTATTCTGTCTTACCAAATGCCCACAAGCGAAGGAACCAGTGACCATGTGTTGCTAGAGTTTTCCTGCCTGGCCCACGGTCAGGACAAATCTCTCTCACCTGCCAGTCCCACAGCCGCTCAGACCCAACCAAGTAAACACAGAGACTTCTATTGCTTTCAAACTGTATGGCTGTGGCAGGCTTCTTGCTAACTGTCCTTATATCTTAAATTAATCCATTTCTATAATTCTGTTCCTTGCCACATGGCTTGTGGCTTACCGGCATCTTTACATGCTGCTTGTCCTGGCGGTGGCTGGCAGCGTCTGGCAGCTTCTCCTTCCACCTTCCTGCTCTTTTTATTCTCTCTGTTAGTCCCGCCTATACTTCCTGCCTAGCCACTGGCCAATCAGTGTTTTATTAGCAACACATTTGCCATACAGAACATCCCACAGCAACCATGTACTTAGAAGTCTGTACTCTTTCCATCGGCTATCAGTCACACCAGTAAAAATATATCACAATCCCTAAAGCTTAATTATTCTTTTAGTGATTTTTCAACTCTATTATGGTATTATTGAAAAAAATATTTACATATATAAATAATCTCATAGACAAATTTAACAAAAAAATCTGTATTTTTAAGATTTATTACAAAATTGTAATTAAACTACATAGTACATAATATAGATATATAACCAATGGAACTGATTGGAGAACTTGGAAATAAACTAGTCATGAGCTATAGAAAAAAGAACTGATTCTAGATTTCATTTTGCATTATAAATTTCTATGTGATAATGTCAATTGAATGAAAAGATGACACTGATTGAGAAAAAAATACTTGCAACAAACAATATGCGGTGTATAACTGTTTTCCAAAATTAAGCAAGGAACTCTTAAAATTCAACATTAAGAATATTGTCTAATTTTTTAAAGTGAAATTTGCAACCATTTTGAGAAGATAGCTTATAATAAACATTTATAGAAGCAAAATTATGCTGCAAACATATGACTTTGGAAAACTGTAGAGAATTATCACAGTGAGATAATACTGCATGCCTACTAGAGAGGCAAACACCAGAGCACTGGGAACACCAGGTTCTGAGGAGAATAAGGAGTAGTTACAGTACTCATCTATTGCTCTTGTGAATAACTTAGCCACATTGTAAGACATTTGGGATTTTGTTACAAAACTAAACATACTTATGATTTCCAGGAATCTTGTTACTTGGCATTTACCAAAGGAAACAGAAGACTTGGCTCTACATTAAATTCTGTATGTGGGTGTTTGTTGAAACTTTAGTCATCATTTTGAAACTTGGAATCAGTGAAGATGCCTTTTAGCAAGTGAAAGCATATGGAATATCATATACTACTTTTCAGCAGAAAAGGTATCCATTTTACTAATTCATAACAAAAATAATAGAGAGGGGGCTTGAAAGAGAGCTCAATCAGTATAGTACTTGACATGTAAGCTTGAGATCCTGGATTCCATCCTCAACATTCAAATAAAAAACTCTAACCATGAGGACTTGCTTTTTGAATTTCAATATTTGAGAAGGGGCTGACAGGAATATACCTGGGTCTTGCTGTCCAGTCATTTGTGTTAACATAATTAGCAAGCTCCAGATCTTAGCAATAGACTCTGTCTCTTAAAATTATGGTGGAAGGCTCATAAAGACTGATGTGTGAACTTGACCCCTTTCACCCACATGTATGCACCCACACAGACCTTGCACATAAGCACAAACATAAACCTTTGCATACACATACATTCACAAATATCCAAAAAGGGCATGGAAGAAATTTACATTTTCATTATTTAGTGAAGTGATCCAATCTGATACATTCATGCTATATGCTTCCAAATGTAGGACACCCCAGGAAACCACAAATTATAGATTCAGTAAAATGACAATTGATGGCCGGAAGTTTGGAGACAGGAAGGAGTCAATGCAGACAATAGAGAATTTCACAGACAAGGAAAATATGCTACCCTATAATACTATGATAGATAAAAGTCAATATACATGTGCCCAAACTCATGTGCTGTACAACACCAGGAGTCATCCTTAATTGGAAAATAGAGTTTGGGTGATCATATGTCAAGGTAAGTTTATTAAGCTTAGCAAATGTACCACAGTTGTTATTTGTAATAAATGAGACTCCAAATGACTTTATGTAGCTCATTCCCATAGAAATGGCATGTTTCCTTGAAAGTACAGAAAAAATACTCTGAATGATAAATGGGAACTATAAATGTGTGTGCATACAGAGTTTCTAATGGATCACTGTCAAGAAATTATATTCTTTCAGTAGGATGGGCAATGTAACAATGTGTAATTATCCAATAGGAAGTACCAATCTTGCGCACAAATTCCTGATCTTCTCTTTCCCTATTACACAGTACTTTAATTCACATAAAGCAGCAATCTAAAGATAGCACATTTCTTATACTTCACTGCCAATAGTCACTGAACCCCTCAAATACTCAGTACCTTTCTGACTTTTCAAAGGTATCCATGTTTCTGAGAAGAGGCTCTTAATTGTTGGTTGGTATTGCTTCTATGTCTTACAGGTGTTGTAGCCTCATTTATCTTCTTTTTCACTAGAGTTGTATAACCGAGATCTGTCACACCCACCTATAATAATCTATCCATAATTGTGTTAAGGGCTGGAATGCAACTCCAAGTCCCCACTGTCTGCTTCATTCTCACTGTCTCTGGAGGGTAAGATGGAGAGGAATACAGTCAGGAATTCATTGAACCAGGAACATGTCAATTTTTTCTACAATGCCATAAATTTGAAATGTAGTTTCCAAATCCCTTAGGCCTATGATTAGAAATTAGAGATTAATAAGGATTGACATCAAAAATTTGCAAAGAATCTGTAATTATGTGTGAACAAATGAACAGGAGGGAAACTTGAAAAGAGGCCAATAGATTACGAGGGCAGTTAGACCTTTCTGAAAATTACACAAAAAATGTTTCCTATTTCATTTTACAAAACTAATAAAGCAGTTCTCTACTGGAAAGAAATCCAGTGACAGTACATATGCAGGTTTACAGCCTGCCACTAACATGTGACACCCACCCACACTCCAAGCAGACCGAGGCTTTGTGTTTTTGATTGGTATGAACTGTTATTAAATGTGAAAAGGCTGAAATGCATGAATAATAGCTATTAATTATCATAATTTATTAAATGAATAAAGGCAGCTGGGACCCCAGTCTGTCCCTGACACTGCACAAATGAAACCATAGAAGAATACAGGGAGAAAAAAGGTTATTTGTAGTTGCTTTGTAGAGCTTTTGTTAAAATTCAATGCTTTGTTTTCCTATTGTTGTTATTTGTCGATGAACTTTACATCCCCAGAGTGCTTACCAGTTTCACATTTACAAACAAATACACAAAGATCAACCAATCTCCCATTTCCCTAGTCCTTACTTAAATACTCTTAAATTACAATGGATGGATATAAGATCTTGGTTTAAAAAAGGCTTTTTGTAAACTGGTATTACTACATTTTTTATTAATACTTGGATTGGATTTCACAGAATATTCCCAAGGTAGGTGGAGCCAGAAATAAGAACTAGAAGCTTTTTTATATATTTATATATTTAGGAACAAGCAAAAACACACATGTATAAATCAACAATTAAAGAAAGAAGATATAGATTTGAAAGAGAGAGAAGGGACAGATGGGAAAGGTTGGGGAAAAAATGAAAGAGGGGGATGATGTAATTGTGTTTTAATACCAAAACAATAAAAAATATTAATTTTTAAAAAAGAAATGCTAGGATGATTCATACTACCATAGAGACAGTTGCTCAACCATGTACACTGCCATTTATTTGTAATAGCCAGATGTTGGAAATGGTGGTGCATTTATACAATGGAGTATTAATCGGCAGTTTAAAAATAGAAAGAGATCATTAAATTCACAAATAAATATATGAAACTAGAAAAAAAGCCATTCTTAGTGAGGTACCTCAGACCTAGAAAAAGAAATATGGTATGTGTTAGCTTGTGTGGGGGTATTGTCTTTTAAGTCAATTATAACCAAACTACACTCTGTAGAACTCAAGAGGTTAGGTACAGAGTAAGGATGAGGGGGAACAGATAGATCTCATTAGGAAAGTTGTAGATGGATGGAGGGGTGAAATGGGAGGATCAAGTTGGGAGGGGCAGGAAAGAGGAGGAGAAGGAAGAGAATACATGGACAGTTACAATAAAGGTGTTTGAAAGGTAGTATGGAAGCCTAGAACAGTGGAAACTTACTAATATATACATTGATGAAGGCTATCTGAATGACTTTCCAAGTAACAGGGGAAAAAAATTCCCAACTGGCCATTTCTTGTCACCAAACAAAGTATCCAGTACCACTATTGGATTGCATCTAATCGAGTTGTTGGCCAAAAGGATGCCATGGGAATCCCCAAACAGCACAGACAGTTCCTCTCTACAAACTGGCAGCAAGACCCTAGTGCTGAAGACAACACCTACAAGAATCATCAAAATTGGAGATGTTCCCTACAGAAAATCTTCATCCCAGCATGCTAGCATATTTATGCAGGATATTACTCTGCATGCTAACAAGAGAAAACCATAAACACCACCCAGCCACAAAATCTTTGATATATAATAATGTCCTGCCTGCAAGATATGCTACTGCAATGGTGGCACAATGCTTGAGGGAGTCACCAGCCAGTGTCTGATTTGTCTTAATGCCCACTCCATGAGATGGAACCCATATCTGACACTGTTTGGGTGACCAAGAAACTGAGACTAGATAGAGACCAAAAACTACATTTACAAATAAATAAACAAATAATAAATACATAAATATTTTAAAGTGGCAATAAAATGACTCCTAATGACATTTTGCTATACTCATAGATCAGTGCCTTGCTCAGCCATCATCAGAGAAGACTCCCCTTGCAGCAGATGGAAACAAACAAAAACCTACAGCAAAATATTTGTGCAGAGAGTGAGAGATCTTAGAACACTTCAATGTCGTATCAAATCTTTCCCATCTGGGCCCAGGCAATCCTATGGGAGAAGAGGTGGAAAGAGTAGACAAGCCAGAGGAGATGAAGGACACCAAGAAAACAAGGCCCTCTAAATCAGCAACAGAGACTGAGACAACATTCACCAGACCTGTCCAGCTCTGCACCAGGTCCTCTGCATGTATATTAAGGCTTCCAGTTTAGTGTTGTTCTACGGGAATCCTGAGCATGCAAATGAGTAGGTGTCTGATTCTTGTACTTTCTCTTAAGTTCTTTTCCATGTGTATGTTTTGTCCAATTCCAATGAGCTAGTTTTTGTTTTATCTTATATCTTATTTTATTTTTATCCCTTAAAGTATGTTCGGTTTTTGTATAACACAGAAAAGGAGGGGATTCAGATATGAGGGAAGGTGAGGAGAAACTAGGAGTGGTAGAGGAAGGGAAACCATAATGAAGGTATGATATTTGAGAAAAAAATCTATTTTCAGTAAAAGGAAAAATAAATAAATGCTCAGTTCTGTTTAAAAGTTGCCCCTCATTAATCCCCATATGTTATTTCTTTCCAAGTTACCTTATGAAACCATACTTCCTTGTGACAGTTTTTCAGTTTGATGTTTCCTAATGTTCTGTCAAACAATCTCATCATGCTTCTTCTCAATTATATTATTCTGATAATAGCATTGACAATTCAGAAAAATGGAAATAGTTATGACAAAAACAGCTAAATTCAAGTCAAAGTTATTCATTATAAGAATATGTTAAGATTTTAAATTATTTTTTCCTTATTGAGGGTTTGTGTGTGTGTATATGTGTGTGTTATTATATATTATATGTGTGTGTTATTATATTCTGATCACAGTTTCCCCTTCCCATTCTCCTCAAGATCTTCCCCATCTCCTCATCTATCATAGCCACTCACTCTTTCTCTCTCTTTCTAGAATACAAACACATTGATAAAGAGGTCAAATCAAAAGCAAACAAAGCAAATGAAGAAAAAGGAAAAAAAAAGGAAAATCAAAACCATGAGAAACAACACAGGCAGACACACCCACACATGAAAAACCAATAAAAACACAAAATTAGAAACTGTGATAAACAAAAGACTAGTAAGATTAAAAAAAAATCCCAAACAAAGCACAATGAAACAAAAACATCCTCAGAAATACCGTTAAGTTTGTTTTGTATTGGCCATCTACTGCTGAGCATGGGGCCTGATCTTCAGTGTGATTTATATACTCAGTGAGACGCCATTGGAGAAAACTAATTTTTCCTTTGTGAACAGTTGTAAATTTGAGATAGCTTCTGAGTTAGTGATGGGAGCTGATATTCACTACCCTATCAATGCTGGGACCCAACATAATTTGGACCTATGCCAGGTCCTGTGCGTGCTAGCACAGTCTTGGGCATGCTCATATATTGTCCAGTCCTGATGTGTCTAGAACTTCATATGTGGGAAAGTCTGATGTACCTTGTGACTTTGGTGTACCCTACTTGCTTTTAGAATGTTTCCACTTCATTTTCTACTTATTTTCCTGAGCTCTGAAACAAGGGGATTGGTTGATGAAGTATCCCATTAAAGACTGAGAATTTCAAGGCCCTGCATCCAGTTGTGGGTCTCTATGTTAGTTTCCATCTCCTGCAGGAGGACAGTTTACTGATGTTGGCTTAGTGAAAGATTGATCTATAGCACAGTGTTATTAGGAATCATTTTATTGCTATATTCTTCTAGAAGAAAAATAATATTTGCTTTTCCCCTAAGTTCATGGCTTAGGTAATCTCAGGTTGCTGACTGCTCTGGGATAATGCGGTTGGACACTGGTTTAATAAAACACTGATTGGCCAGTAGCTAGTCAGAACATATAGGCAGGGTGAGCAGACTAAAGGAATGCTGGGAAGAGGAAGAGCAGAGTCAGGAGTTGCCAGCCAGACACAGAGAAAGCAAGATGTGAAGGCAGAACTGAGAAAAGGTACCAAGCCACGTGGCTAAACATGAATAAGAATTATGGGTTAATTTAAGTGAAAGAGCCAGTCAGTAATAAGCTTGAGCTAATGGCCATACAGTTCATAAATAATATAAGCCTCTATGTGTTTACTTGGGTCAGAGAGGCTGCAGGACCAGTGGGGGAGAGAGATTTGTCATGACTGTGGACCAGGTGGGACACAGGAAAACTTTCAGCTACAGTTGACTACTTAAACAGTGTCAAGCATGGGTTTCTTCTCATGGAGTGGGCCTTACATCCAATCAGATAATGGTTGGTTACAACAATAACCTTTGTGCCACTGCTGCAACAATATTGTAGTAGGACAGACACATATGATCGAGGAAATTGGCTCAAACCAGTTGCCAAGGCATGCACATAACATACTTCCTTAAGAGCCAACCTGGAGTCACCTAAGGGCCTAGCAACAGGTGCTGTCAGAGTTCCTGGTCACTGTCAGAGTTCTTGATCATGTGAAGGAGACTGCCTGAGGACCTAGCAACAGGTGCTGTCAGAGTTCTTGATCGTTGTCAGCATTCCTGATTGTGCCCAGCCAATGAGGGATGGCCGCACAATGTCACCAGATTGGAACACAGCTTGGGTGATGGGAGGAGGGTAGAAAAGGCCTTCCCCTTACTTGAATAAACAAGTCTGCTGTTTGCCTTCAACTGACTCCTGGTGTCTGTGTTGCTGATGCTGCACCTTCTCACCCCCTCCCCCAAGGGAACCATTAGGATCCAGCAACATCTGGCACCTGAACGTGGGGCTTCTGTTACTTTCTCTTTCACAGTGCAGATTCTGATCAGCTCCCTCCCTTCACTCCAGGTGCTTGACAGCACCCCTAAGACAGTGTGTTTCAGTGAGAAAGCCCCTCAGTGTTGTGTTCTTTTGGTCCCTTTGGGAGGTGACCATTGAGACCCCCACTTCTTTCCTTCTTTTCTGTTCTCTGTCACATTTTTTATATGTTTCAGTTCTCCCGGCACCTCCACATAAAGATTGACTCCCCAGGAGGTAGGACTAAGGTTTGGTCCCCAAACACCATTCCTCATCTGGAGATAACATGTTGGCATATGGCTGTGGCCTAAAAACCCACAGAAGTCCCCTACTAAGCATAAGACATAAGGGTCCGATCCAAATTTCCACCCTTGTTGACTGTCATCTTCTCTCTGACTGTTGTTTGCTTGCTGTTTCCCTCCAAAAGATGGGTAATCTTTCATCCCCCCCACCCCTTTCATGTCAGATATCTCTGTGATATCTGGTGAGGAGGAGACAGTTTGAGCCCCGCAAAATCCAGCAAGGAGAAGGCAGCTGTCATTAAGTCGTGCGCTGCTCCCTGCCCTGCTCTACCACCACCATGGGCAGCTATACCTGTGCCAAAGTATTCTTGGGGCAGTCTACCCCAGTACCTGCCTGCCTCAGGAGATGGCTACTCTCCCAAAGTGCCAGGCATTTTACAACCTTCACACCATGACCTACTCTCAGTCCATAGGCCCATAGAAGCCTTCCCAGTCAATGTGGGCCCAAATGCTGATGCCCAGCCCTGGATTCCTACCCCCATAGTTGATCTCTCCCTCATCTGGAATGTTATGGATATCACTCCGTATAAATAAAACATTGATTGGCCAGTACCCAGACAGGAAGTATAGGTGAGACTAACAGAGAGGAGAATTAAGGGAACAGGAAGGCAGGGGGAGAGACCTGCCAGCCACTGCCATGACAAGTAAGATATAAGGTACTGGTAAGCCATGAGCCACATGGCAACTTATAGATTAACAGAAATGGGTTAATTTAAGATAGAAGAAGTAGATAATAAGAAACCTGCCACAGCCATACAGTTTATAAGTTATATAAGTATCTGAGTGGTTATTTTATACATGGGTTGTGGGTCTGTGGGGGATTGGTGGGACCTGGAGAGAAGCTCTCCAGCTACAAATGGTGCCCAACGTGGGGCAAGAGTTTCCACCTAAAACCTGAAAAAAAAAAAAGATTCTAAAACGGACCTAAAAACAGTTCCTAGCTGTCTCTCTCAAGTGGCAGCCTGCATGTTTGAGCTACTATCTATGGCGGGTTCCTGGCGTTTGCGTTCGACCTGCAGTATGGCAGGAATGAGGCCTCTGCAAGTGGCGCACTATGCTGCCTGGTGGATTTAGCCTTTGCTAGTACAAAACAAAAAAGGAGGTTTCTGGGCTACATGCTGCTTTGATAGAAGCATAGACCCACTATTTCTGAGAGTTGATGGCTCCCAGAGCTGGCAGAAAACGTACCACCACCATGTTGGGAAGCTGACAGGGGCGGACTCAGCAGCCACAGTGGCCATTTCTGTCTTAGAAATACTACAGTTTAAAACAATAGGTTCACAATAAGACAGATTCAGATAAAATAGTTTACGATGTGTGTAAAAATGTACAGGAAGTAGTAAGAGAAGCTACACCCAAATTCCCAAATATACCAAGCTGGCTTTGGAGATGGAATTGGCTCTCTCCCTCTCTAAACCCAGACATATTGCTTAAAAAAAAAAAAGGGTTAAGAGATTCTTGTGTCCCAAATCAGAAGAGCCCTCTGGTGTGGGACAGGAAAAAACCAAAATTTTTATTTAAAAAAGGTTGATTATAAATGCGATCTCTTTCTAAAGAAGAAAATGGGATAGGATACAGATATGAGAGGATGAAAGGGTAGATTGCTGAAACTATTTTAAAGAGCAACAACGTGTTTGAAATGTTCTACACTGGTATAGATTTTAGTTTATTGATACAAATTTAAAGTTAATTTTGTTATACTGTGTGTATATGTCTACTCTTGTTTAAGGTATTATGTTTGTACAACTCATTTAAAGTTATATTGGATAATTGAGAAATACATTAATAATTAATAATCTATGATAATCATACTCGTAGCCATGTTAGTTAAGTCTTCTAGGTATACATAGATATATTTCAGATAGATAGGTAATCTTAAAATACTTCAAAGACCTACAAAATATGACATTTAAAATATTTAAAAAATTTAGACTTTCTGGACAGTGAGACATGTCTGCTCCTGGCAGCACCGATTTACTTCAGAGAGGAGGATGGGCATCAAAGACACTCCATATAAAGTTTATCTTCACCTTGGCAAAAATAGCCATTTGGGCAAGAAACTGATCTTGCCTGGACTGCTTGATTAACTGAAAAAAAGGTGACCATTGAACTTTGCTTGACAAAATGGTCCTTCAGATTCCTGCTTCGCAGAGAAAACTGCCAGACATTCTACAGGACACTAAAAAAAAAGTAACTGAGAGACTCTAGGCCTGTGGGCTAAAGACAGATGCCCCAACTTTACAGAGAAACTTTGGATGACTGTCCAGGCTGCCAGCTGTCTCTGTCTACCCTGCAAAACTCCCAAAAGTTGTTTACATCCTTCTCGCATTTCTCAGGTAATATTATATCCTTCTGAGGTCTTTGATGTGGTTGAAGACTAGATAGTTATAATTTCCTCAGTTATCATAAATGATGGGTTAGATGTAAAAGCTTAAACTCACAAATATAAGATAGATATCTTCTTTAATATTGTAACTGTAATTCCTGCTTGATAATTGTTTTGTTATATGTAATTTTACTGTGTTAAAGTTAAAACCTTCCTTTTTGAAAAAGAAGAAAAGGGAAAGTGCTGTGGATATCGCTCTGTATAAATAAAACACTGATTGGCCAGTAGCCAGACAGGAAGTATAGGTGAGACTAACAGAGAGGAGAATTAAGGGAACAGGAAGGCAGGGGGAGAGACCTGCCAGCCGCCACCATGACAAGCAAGATGTAAGGTACTGGTAAGCCACGAGCCACGTGGCACCTTATAGATTAATAGAAATGGGTTAATTTAAGATAGAAGTAGATAACAAGAAGCCTGCCACGGCCATACAGTTTATAAGTAATATAAGCGTCTGAGTGATTATTTTATACATGGGTTGTGGGACTGTGGGGGCTTGGTGGGACCTGGAGAGAAGCTCTCCAGCTACACTGGAAGGCAGCCAATGAGTCAGGCCCAGATTTCCCTTACTTTCAGCAGGTCCTTGCTCAACAGTCCATGCAGTTACAAACTTATCTCAATTGTCACCATTTGCTTAAAGCTGTGTTTGAGCCTGCAGTCTTTCTCAGTTGAAGATCAGCCTATGATGATCAGGCAGAATCCCAGGCCCAGACTAACATTATATTAAACATCCCAGTGACCGATGATATGCTCACAGGGCATGGTTTATATGTCCATCCTGTGTACCAGGCACAAATTGGCTTGAATGCCTATTTTTAACAGGTCTCAGATGTAGGCCTCAAGGCCCTCAGAACCTGTACACCCTGGGAGTCCTCAGCTTACTTTCTTAATCTTATCTAACAGTCAGGGAAGCTCTTCACCACCAGTAGAGCACAGAGTAAATGTGGACCCCACTAGAGATATGTTGATAAAATAGCTGACTTGGGAGGGGCTCAACGACCAAACCCATAATGTGATTGCAGCCCTGTGAAATGAGGACATACATAAATGGGTGCAGGCCACCAGAGATTTTGACCCCAGCACCGGTCCCATTGTCACTCTTACTGCCTCCCTAGATGCTCTCCTCTCTGACAGGCAGCATGCTAATGACACCCCCAAGGGCCCCCAGGTTTGCTGGGGATGTAGCAAACCAGGCAATTTGTGGTGTGAGTGCTCCCTGGTCAAAACCTAGGACCCAATGCCTCAGATGCAATAAGGCATTTCATTGGGCAAAGAATTGCAGGTTACAGCCTGCCAAAACGCCAGCCCCTGTAAATTCCCTTTCTGTCTCTAACTAGAAAATAACAGGCTTCTAAGAGATAGTAACATAATAAAATATAATAAAATAGAACAAGAATCATCACATTGAAATCAATTGAACAAGGCAAACCAATAGAGGGAAAAGGGCCCTATGAGCAGGCACAAGAATCAGAGATCCACTCATTCATGAACTCAGGAGTCCCATAAAAATACTAAACTGAAAGCAATAATATATATGCAAAGGACCTGATGTAGATCCATGTAGGCTCTGTGCTTCTTTCTTGAGTCACTGTGAGTTTATATGAACTTTTCTCAGTTGATTTAAAGTGCCTTGCTTTCTTGGTGTCCTCTGTCCCCTCGGGTTCTTACACTCTCCCTCATCTTCTGCAGGATTCCCTGAGCTCTGAGGGGAGGGATTTGATGGAGATATTCCATTTAGAGCTGTGTATCTCAAGGTGTCTCTCTCTGTCTCTGTCTCTGTGTGTGTGTGTGTGTGTGTGTGTG
>CABHPH010158034.1:344-39603 GCA_902168325.1 Peromyscus nudipes
AAAAAAAAAAGCAGGCCTAACAATATACAATAAGACTTGGCACAAACCCTCATATCAAGCCTGGACCAGGCAACCCATTAAGAAGAAGAAGAATGTCTCAACAGTAGGCAAAAGAATCAGATATCCCTGACTCCCATTGTTGGGAATCCCGTAAGAATATTAAGCTAAACATCCATGAGGTAAATTCAGAGGACCTAGCTCAGACCCATACAGGGTCCATATTGTTGTTTCAGTCTCTATAAGCCCCTGTGAGGCCTGCTTAGGTGACTCTGTGTCCAGTGCTCTCATGGTGTCCTCTCTGATGACAATTGGGCTAAGCACTGATCTATGAGTATAGCAGAATGTCATTAGGAATCCTTTCCTTTCTTTCTTTTTTTTTTTTTTTCACCAAACATGTTTGGCGCTTGTACTCACTTGCATCTCAAAGGCTAACCAAATTCTTCCCTGTTTTCAAAGGCTTTTGAACAACATGGCCAGATAGTCACAGGAAAAAATTCACTTCAATACCAACTCCCCAAATTAGTCAGACCTTTGAAAAGTCATGAAAAAGGAATTCTGGCTGACAACAACTTAAATGAAGGAAATATTTCTTTGTTCTGTGTTTTAGAGTTTTCAGTAAATTAAGTTGGCAAAGGTGTAGTGGAGTTGAGCTAATCAACTCAGGGGACCCAAGTTACTTATGCCTTTCATAGACTGTAATAGTTAACTACCCTCTAATCCAGCAGTTTGTAACCTGTGGGTCAAAACTTCTTTGTGGATTGGATGACCCTTTTACAGGGGTCACCTAAGACTATTGGAAAACATAATTATTTACATTATGATTCACAACAGTAGCAAAATTACAGTTATGAAGTAGCAAGAACAATAATTTTATGGTTGGAGGTCACCACAACATGAGGAACTGTGTTAAAGGGTTGTAGCATTAAAAACGTAGAGAACCACTGTTCAAACCAGTCCTCACCTTCTGCTTTTCACCTCTTCTGTATAAATTGTCCTATGTCCATCAATGGAAGGAACAATTCATTCCTTACATCCAAGCTCTCATGATCTAATTGTCACAGCAAACACACCCCCAACAACTGATAAACCTGGTTTGTAATTGACTAAACTTCTAGACACTTCTCCAGTCACTGAAGTTGAAAATAATCAGTATATATCACAAGACTCTTTTATCCATATGACCCAGTCAACTCTCAAAACCCCTTCCCCTAACAGCGTCACAGTAATATTCAGAAATCTGAAATGTGGGTTTTAGAGGAAATATATCTTCAGAGCAGAGCAAGTCTTCACCTTTCAATTTTGGGTCATTTTTTTTATTTCCATGTCACTCAACAAACTAGTGAATTTTATATAAAATAACAAAATACTTCCCTATATCTAACTCATTATTAAAGAGATTGGAAATAAAAGATTATTAAAGAATTGTAAAAAGTGAGATGTATTTAGTGATATTTACAGTAAAAGACAAGAAATTCAGAAAATTTAAAGTACTTCTCTTATGGAGATATTTAATATTCAGAATATTTGACAATGTTTTAAATATTGATAATTGTTTGAATTTGGCTCCAGTACAGAGACTGAGGAAGGGAAATAAATGTAGGTCAGAATTAAATCTGTAAACAGATTGAATTTCTTTAAGAATTTGGATTAATGAATCAATAAAATTATAGTAAATATTACTTAAATTAACAATTTCTCTCTCTCTCCTCTCTCTCTCTCTCTCTCTCTCTCTCTCTCTCTCTCTCTCTCTCTCTCTCTCTCTCTCTCTGTGTGTGTGTGAGACTGCACGCATTAATCTAAAATATCAGAAACTGTTGAGTAGATTCTCCAACATACACCTCTAATTTTATGCTCCATTTCCTTTCAAAAAACTGAGACACCTTACATTTATTTTTAAAAAATCAGGAATGTGACAAACGTGCCCTTTCTGTCCAGGTGTCAACAACATTGGCATAATGCTCTAAGTGCTCCAGAAAGTAACATTGTAACAAATAGAACTTGGAGCACCGAATCCAAGGGGCAATTGCATCCAATAAACAAATAAGGAGGATGGAGCCTCAGAACACAGCTGAAAGCATGGGAAAGCCAGCAAACATCTGCTCAGAAATATGTAAGCTGTTCTTCATTTGGTTGGGGCTGCGGAGTAAAAGGAAGAAATTTGGAAGACCTGATACAAACTTACAACATTAGTTAGCAAAATAAGCCAGAAAATGATCCATGTGTGTATCTGTTCCTTTCGGGAATGCTGTGTAAATATTGATTCAACAGGAATGCATAGGTCAGTTCTATAAACCTCAATGAAACAATTCTCCATTCAAAAATAGAAATGGAAAGGTGATAAAAGAGCAATAAAAAGATAATAAAACCACTACAATGTTTTTTAAAAGCACCATATATATGTTGTTTAGCTCGATAGGTACATTTCTAAACGATTCTTGGGGCCAGGGGCAGAGATGAGTATAAAGGATTTGGGTATTAGACAATGGAGTATTTATAATCAGTGCATGGAGACTGTGAGGGACTATGAAGAAGCACCAAAAATATGGTTGGTTTATGGTTATAAAATCATGCCCCAGAGATCTCATTAAAAAAAAAAAAACAACCAACCAACCAACCAACCAACCAACCACTCCCTACCCCCAGAAAACTATTAATATAGATTGAGTAGCTAGGAAATTATCTCACACTTGATTTTCTACAAATTGAGGCAATTACAATTGTGATTATGGATCAATCTGAGATGATACAGGAATTTTGAGGGCTCTTTTTGAAACTATTGAGAATTATTCAAAGTCTGCTGATAAGATTTATAAATAGTAGATGGGGTGGGATGGATTGCAGAGTGATGGACAGAGCCCAGTAAAAGGAGGCTCTGGGAGAAACAGTCCTCTTTTACAATGAGGTATTTCTCTCTAAGACAGAAAACAAGCAGATTCTTTTTTCCATTAAACAATTGAGCAAACTTTGCTGAAGTTATCAACTTGACATAGACCAGCATAATCAAAGAAGAGAATCTCAGTAGTGCAGTTGCCTATATCACATTGGTCTGTAGGCACATGTATGGAAGACTATCTTCAATATTAATTGAAGGTAAGAGGGCCAAGCCCACTGTGGGCGGTACCATTCTTAGGCAGATGTTTATACCTTGTTTAAGAAAGCTAGCTAAGCATAAGCTTGTGAGTAAACCAGTAAGCAGCATTTGTCCATGGTTTCTGATGTAAGCATCTGCTTGAGTTCCTTCTCTGACATCCCTCAATGATGGGCTGTCACCAGAAAGTGTAAGCCAAAGAAACCCTTTTCTCCTCTAAAAATGGACGAATGAATGAACCAGAACAACAACTACAAAATCCAAAAATAAATACCGGACTGGATTTTATAGCAGGCAGTTTTAAAGGTTCTGGAAGAAACATTCTTTCATGTACCTTGAGGAGGCTCATACTGATACCAGGTTATGCGAAAGATATTGTTTTATTTATTCATTTTTTTTACACGTAGCTAAACAGGGACTTCAACTATGGTGAAAGAAAAACATGAAAGGACACGAAAGGAGCTAGGCTAAGCATCATGGCATTCATTCATAGAGTTTATGTAAATATTTCTTTAACTTTAATTCTCTATATTAAACTGAAGACAGTGCAGTGCTTCGGGGCTCGAGAGGTTTTGGAGAGTGATGTTACAGAATTTTTATTAGAAGCTCTTTGGTTTCTACAGCTTAAAGAGACACTTTGCTACTGGAAGCCATAGGGTATCAACTATATAACCTGACACCCCAGGGACCAAGCTGGAACCTGGTATCTCCCTGGGTATCATAAAGGAGAGAAAAAAATAGGAATGGTGTTTAGATGCATACAGTCACTGCTTTTGCTTTTGTTATGAGACCCTAAAAGAAACTGAAAGAAGGATTATCAGAGCTATCCTTGGAACGGCTACCAAATGCATGTGGTATGCACACAGAAATGATATGAATTGCTGTATGAGGGAGTACAAAGAGCCCCTGAAATATAGTCTTAATCTATTTCATTGAGAATTATTTTTCGTCAATTTTCTGTGTTTCTCCACAAATTGAAAGATCAGGAAATGCTTCAAGAAAGGCGGTTGTTCAACTCTCTAAGGGATAGCTGTAACTTCATCGACAGGCCATACATATTCTTCACATTTGTCAAGCACTTATCTCCAACTTCTTTCCTTGATTTATCCTGTTTGAATTCTTGCTCACCTGTAAAAAGTCTTATGTTTGCCTTATTACCAAAACAAGTGACGTTTTCAATCCCCATTGTGTGGCTGTTCTATTTCTTGTCCTCTGTATCCAGACTACAGTTTTTAATGTGTATATGCATGTACACCTATAAATGTCTATGCATTATAGGTAACTGCATAAACTTTAGGGACATATGCATATATAATTTGAAAACCTTAAATGATTTTGAACTATCTTGCAATATTTTTCTAGAGTAACACCTGTTTATTTGGGGTCTAACAATATCATTTTTATTCTTTTCTACTCTTACTATTCATAGTACACAGCACACATTTATTAATAGAAATCAATTGACATTAAAATCAAATTCTGCAAGTGTTTTATAAGAGGAAGAAGAATTTGATACATTTTATGGTATTTATTTGAAAAAGCACAAAGACCTTGAGTTAAATGAAATTATAAAAATTACATGGTGAAAAACAGGAACAGTTATTACTATAATTTTTGCATTAAGAATATATTGTTCTCTACTGGCAAAGAGGTGCGTGGCAGGAAGATCATAAGTATCAGGCTAATCTGGGACATATCTATCAATGCTGTCAGAAAAGAGAGAGAAGTAATGTGGGAGAGAGGGAGGGAGGGAAAATAATGTTATTCTTCATATCTAAGTGTACATTAGGTGTACATTTGGAATAATTGGAATATGATGTATACATAGTTTAATGGGTGAAAGTGTAAATAAAACTTTTAGAAATAGAAAATTAAATAGAGTTTTCTCTGCAACAGGAAGCTGGATCACATTAAACATCTGCAAATTATGTTCAGATGTAGCATGAGTTAAATCAGTAAATGCATGCCACCATTCCCAATGGCAACTTGTAGAATATCCAAATAGTGTCAAAAATAAATCTTAAAGAGAAAAAGAATAAATAAAATGTGAAGATATTATTACTAAATTATTGTAAAAGTAATAAGAATTGAAGTAGAAGGAAGAGAATTGTAGAAACTTTCTAAAATGGATACTTACACATGTCTAAGAAGAGATTAAGTTGAGCAATACTTTAACCAGAGGACAATAACCCATTCAGACACCACGTGTTAGCAAATAAAAACACAAGTACCAGGAATGAGTTATGTTATTTTGAGTGGTTTGCCTGTAGAATACCGAAGAATCACCAAACATTACAGGCTATTGCCAAAGCTATTGGTTAATGTCCATACCTTGACAATAAGACCCTATTGTTGAAGACATAACATATATCAGTCATAGAACATATAGAAGTCTCAACATGGTACTCATTGGAACCTTTGTCCTTACTGGCTAACTCTTGTAATGCTAGATGGTACTGTGCACATTACAAGAGGAAAATTCCCTAATCGTTAGTTTTGCCTATCTGCAAAACCTATGAACAATCATAAGAATTGCCTTGGCAAGATATGTTTACTGCTGTAATAGTGTCACATGTGGTTTGGGAATAACTTTGCAACTGATTTATTGATTGCCAACTGTATCAATCCAGAAACAGCAGGGAAGAGAGGAACTCAGCTAACAATGCTTCTATCACATTGATCTGGTAAATCTCTATGGCATTTTTTTTAATTAATGATTAATGTAGCATGGCCTAGCATATTGTGGGTAGAATCATTCATGGGAAGGTGGTCTTGGAAAGTAAGCAAGAAAGCAGCATTTTCTCATGATCTCTGTTTCAGTTTCTACCTTCAGTTACTTGCCTTGATTTCTTGTCTCAGCCTTCCACAACGATGGACTGTGTTTGAGACATATAAGACAAAAAAAAAAAAAAAACTTTACTCTCCAAGTTCCTTTTGGCCATGGTGTCAATTGTAGCAACAGAAACCTAAGTAGGTCAATAACCACATACTAATCTCTAAATTCAAGGCCCACTCCAAGAGCTGAAACTGTCTGGCTAGAGAGGTCATAGGCCCTGGGCAAGGTCTACTACTACTATTCCACTAAATGGGAATACTATAAAAATGACTCCTAATGACTTACTGCTGCATCATAGATTAGTGTATCTCTCAACTGTCACCATAGAAGCTTCTTCTTGCCATAAGTGGCAATTAAGACAGAGTTCTATAACTGGTCAAGATGTAGAGAATATAGGACTATGGAGTGTTCAACCCTAAGTGGAATGTCTACATCATGGGATACCCCACAAGTCTCAGGAATACTCAAGAAAGAGGGGCCAGAAGGACTGTTAAGAGCCGGAGGGGGTAGATGACTACAAATGAACAGTGTTTTCTGGACACGGCAGGGCAGTTTTACATATGGACACACAGGTATTGTGACAACATGCACAGTATTTGCACAATCTCAATCCAGGTAAAAATCTCAGCACGGAAAACAGATGTAAGCATGAAGCCACATCCCAGTCTGAGGAGCTGTTGATGTCTGATAGCTGCTGGGAGAGGAAGAGGGAGATGATTTAAGCATATGACCCCTATATGTGTGACCACACTCTGGATCAGGTCCCATGTCCCAAACTATTTGGGTAAAACAAATTGGACTAGATGGGCTTAAAGAACCATAGAAACAAAGAAAGAAAGTCCAAGAAGTTTGGTGGGTAGGCAAGTGAGGGTGTATCTGGGTAAAGTTGGGTTAGGGAAGTAAATGTGATCAAAATACATCTTATGAGATTCTCAAAAAAATAAAATAAAATATTATTTTAAAAAAATAGGGAATGGTCAGGCAGTGGTGGCACATACCTTTAATCCCAGCACTCACGAGGTAGAGGCAGGTAGATCTCTGTGAGTTTGGGGCCAGCCTGGTCTACAGAGCTGGTTTCATGACAGCCAGGGCTATACAGACAAACCCTGTCTTAAAACAAAAATAAAAATAAAATAAAATAAAAATAATAAAAAATGAAAATAAAATGTAGAGAATGGCATTTATGTAACTGGTGACGTGTTGTTTTGGAAATCAGTCATTTAGGGTCTGTCCTGGGTAGTTTTCTGTCAATTTGACCCAAGCTAATGTCATTTTGGAAGAGGGAAGCTCAGTTGAGAAGATGTTCCACCACATTTGATTGTGATCAAACCTGTGGGCATCTTTTCTATTACTGATTGATGTGGACCAGCCCAAACCATTGTGTGGGGCCACCCCTGGGCAGGTGGTGTTGGGGTATATAGGATCATGGGAGGCATGGCCGGAACCTGTACTCCTTCTTTGCATCCTGTCACTGGGTTCCTACTATGAGTTCTTGCCTTGGATTCCCTCCATGATGGTGCTGATAGACTGTGAAGTGGAAGTGAAAGATGAAAATAAACCCTTTCCTCCCCAATTGGCTTTTGGTCATGGTGGGTTTTTTTTTTTGTTGTTGTTTTGTTTTGTTTTGTTCTTTTTTTTTTCACAGCAGCAGAAATGCTAAGACTGACATAGTCTTAAAAGTGAAAATCTGTAGTTTAAGAAGACAGTGTTTCTGAAGACATAATGGGTCAAGTCCAGAGTTCCCAAAGTGAGTAAAACAAAAGAAAAACAAACAAAACAAAACAAAGCAAAAACAAAATCAGTTACAGTTCAGGAATTAAAATATCTCATAAGGTTTAAGATTGTGCTAAATTACAAATCAGTAGGGTGCCAAATGCCAGTCTGACAATTTCTGCAGCATCATTGTAATCGTTGAATTTGCTGCTTAATGGTTCTTAAGTTCAAAATATAACACAACAAAATAAGGCAAGAAAGACAATAGGTGACTTTTGAAAGTTCCTATAAAAAATCAGCTTGAACTAGAAGATATATACATTTTTTCAGCATGGGCATTCCACAGCTGTCTAAGCCTCTAGTCTAAAACCAAGGCTTGGTCTCTTGACAAATGTCCACTGCCAGGAAGAGAGAAGAGGATTATTTCCCCAGAGCTATGTCATAGAAACATACAGCCCCCTTCCTACTGGAGAATGTTTTCAACTGTTGGAGTAAAAGAAGGGTGTAGTGGGTAGCCATTCCAGCTTTGATCTAGAAGTTCCAACCCCCATTGAGACTTCGACAACTGTCACGCCTACAAGGCAGGGCCAAGTTCTGGAAGGGCGAGCGCTCTCTCTGTTCCTGGACCCGAGACGGTGGAGGTGGACCGAGCAGAGCTCCAGAGAACACCGCTGGACTGCGATACACCTTCCCCAGACCCCGCGACCTACCTATCCCTTCATTTGTAAGTTACCCACTAAATAAACCCTCCTTTTAACTACGTGGAGTGGCCTTAATAATTTCACCAATAGAAGGGGGAGTAGATGGGAGGATAATTGATGTGGGGGGAATATTAAGTATTTGATGCCTTCAGTTGTTGGGACTGGAAATTCAGAGATTTGTAAGTAATGAGGAGTATCTTAAAAGTCCATGAAAAGAAAAACAGGAACTTGGGGCTGAGAGGAGGGGCTTCCCGCATGGGTAGGGGAAGATGGTGGAGAAAAATTTATTAAAACTCATTTTGTTCAAAAATACCTTGATGATATACAGTAACTTATCTACTAAATTAAAAATAAACTTTTAAAGTTGATGCTGCAACCTACATTCAGAAATCCATTCGTGGCTTGCTCATGATTTTTGCTTTACTTATTTATTCTATAGTCAAATTATTTTTTACTTTGAAATAAATTCCCAATAGCTTTTCAGAATCTTCACTGCTCCCATCATGTGCCCAGAGTCTATCAACTATACTCCTTGTTTATCTCTTAGCTTCTATTTATATCCTTTTAGGGTTAGTCTACCTATTACTCAGAGAGATGATTCTTAAATGCAAAATGTGGATATTACTACTGTGCTCCACGCACTGAACTTTTTGTCCCTTGAAAGGATATACTACATGTGCAATTCCTCAGAAATGCTCACTTCACTTACTTTTTAAAATCTGTCAGGCTTCCTGTGTGCATTCATATCTGTTTTTCCCTATGGTCCTCTTGATCTGTTGTCATTTTGTTCTCAGTTTTAAAGACATTTTATATATTCTGCCTTACCAAAGTGTAATTATGTCGTTAATAGTAATGTAAGTTTTTGATAGGTTCTTGTGTCCTAAAGAAATATTTAATTTAATAGTCAAGTTCATCTGTCAGTCACTCCACAACTCTGCACGTCATTACAGAAATAATCTACTAGCCACCTGTCATATATATGGCTTCAAACAGTCTCATCAATATAAACATTTTTATAGCTCTAGTTTGAAATTTAAGGATTTTACCATCTGTATTTGTGTTTGACTACATGTATAGAACATAACAGACATCACACATGGAATGTTTTTTTAATCAGGATTTGCATAGAATAGACATTCTGGAAGTCATTGATTTTAGTTGGGATTAAGTCATCTGAATACTTCTGCAGTAGCCAGAGGTGTGTTTTAGAGCTTTGATTTCATCCCATTTGTCTATTAGCATATTAGCACCACTCTTGTTTGAGTATCTCTAGCAAAAAGCATGTGCTGGGAATTGAGTCCCCACTGCAACTGTGTTGGGAGGTGAAGCCCTAGGAGAAGTGATTAGGCTGCAAGAGTTCAAGAGCACTGCCCTCATAAAGAGAATGATGCTGACATCACAGAAGCATGGGGCTGGCCTGTGAATAAAAGGGCACGTTTGCTTCTCTCTTGATCTCACATCCTCTGCGGCCTCTACCAAGGGACAGGACATCAAAATGGGTCTTGTCACATGACAACATGTTAGCATTGGGCTTCTCACTTTCCAGAAATGGGAGAATTTTTTTTTCCTCTTAAGGTGCTGTGTTACATCAGCCAAAGCAAAGAAGGGCACCACTGTCGCATCACAGAACTCCAGTTTCTGAAGTCTTCCAAAAATTATTAAAATATATTCAAACAAGTACCCTTCCTCATCTGTATTCTAAAACCTGACTTTCTGGTTACAACATGGATTTTTAAATAAGTATGTAACCTTCTATATAATAAGAAGAATCCTTGGTAAATTTTTAATGAAAATTGCAATCACTTTACAAATTAGATTTAAAGCATATGATTGTGAATATATGCATGCTTTTCCTTTTTAAATACTATTTATAGCTCCTTTTATGAGTACATTCCATTGGCTTTTGATATATATATATTTTTTGGTGAAACTCTATTCTCTGGGTATGACACGGCCATTCCTGTTTTGAAATCTAACTGATTATGTTTAAAATTAAGAGACCATCCCAAAGTGGACTCAATTATCATTCCTCTTGAAAGAGCCTGAGGACTCATTATTCTCTTGAGCAACCTTCCTCCAACTCTAGACATAAGTTGTTGACAATGTCTTGGGGAAGAGAGGTGATTGCTCAGAGATTAAGATTTACCTAGTTCCCTCTAGTGAGCTCCAATTAAACTAACTAGCTCAAAAAACTAGTTTTAGGTGGGATCATTTATATGGTCTACTACTGCACTCTCTATCGGGGTAAATTAGAAATAGATACCTCAGGAAATATACCATAATCAAATTTTACTTCCCCCATAGTTTGCTCAGGTTTACTGTTAGATTTTGTGAAGACCTTTTGTTGTCTCTAGAAACTTTGTGAAGTTGTCAATGGGTTTTCAGTTTACTTCAGTTTACTTTATAAAACATAATTTTCTTGTAAATTTGCTTATGACCTCAAAGAAACTAGATATTCCTTTGGGAATTATGTTGCATCATTTCATTCTATCTGTTAAGTTTGATTAGTATACAGTTCTTCAAAAATCAGTCAATCTTGGTCAACATGATCACAGTTGACTACAATACAGATTTTGGTTCTGTTCCTCTATATAATCAAGGGTTAATTTCTTTCATCACACAACATAATTGTCACTAATATTACAGTCTCCTTTTTATCATGACTAAGTTAAAAAAATTCTTACAGGCAGGACAAATTGGTAGTCTAGGGTTTTGTGGCTGGGTTGGTGTCTGGGTTTCTCTTTTTGTAGTCTTCAGAGTGCCTTCTCACTCCAAATAGACTAGAACTTAAAGGTGTAGGCTCCATGCAGGTACCAGCTTGATCCCTCTGCATTCAATGAACTGTGTGGATACTATTCTCAGCAATGGGGCCCCACTGTCAGTTTTGAGAGAGCCACCTTCTGTCTTGGCATCAGCCTGGGTTGTTTAGGGATTTCATAGAACTCTCCTCAGCCAATGCCTCAACTGAATGTAACCCAGTCCTACCCCAGGACGCCTTGCCTGATTACAAAAGGTGGCCAGTTCAGACTCCATGTCCTCCATCACTCAGCGATCTCACTAGGGTCACCCTCGTAGATTCCAGGAAGTTTCCAGTCCACTAGGTTTCCACACCACTCACTGGTGTTCCCTGATTCTAGCTGTCTCTCCCAGCACTCTCACCTTCTCAGCACTTGTGGGAGTGGCCAACCAATGTTTAACTTGAAGTCCATATTGCAAGAGGGAGTCCATGCACTATACTCCTGTATGGCTAGGAACCAGACGCTGGATAGCTCAGAGACCTAAGATAGAACCAAACAATACTGACAAAAAAGAAAAAGAAAAAGAAAAAGAAAAAGAAAAAGGAAAGGAGGAAGAGAGAGAGAGGGAGGGAGGGAGGGAGGGAGAGAGAGATGATTCCTAATGATATTTTGCTATAGTCATAGATTATAGATCAGAGCCTTGTCCAGTCATCATCAGAAAGGCTTCCTCTGGCAGCAGATGGGAGCAGGTACAGAGATTGACATCAAGACATTATGTGGAGAGTTAGTCTAAATTGGAGGTCTCCTTAGGGTCCCTAGCCTAAAAGATCAGGGATTCCTGAGGAAGAGGGAGAAGAAAGACTGGAGGAGTCAGAATGGATGGAGGGCACCAGGAGAACATGGCTCACCAAATCAACCAAGCAGGGCACATATGGGCTTACAAAGACTTAAATTGTAAGCACAGGGCCTGCGTGGGTCTGCACTAGGTGTTCTGCATATATGTTATGGCTCTTAGCATGGTGAGGTTTTGTGTGTGGAATTCCAAATAGTGGGATTGGATATATTTGACTCTTTTGCCTCTCTTGGGACTCTTGTCCTCCTATTGGGCTGCCTTGTCTAGCCTAGATTTGAGGAGTTTTGCCTTGTCTTATTGTATCTTATTTTCCTGTTTTTCTACCATCCCCTAAAGGCCTGCTCTTTCTGAAGAGAAAACAGAGAAAGAGTGGATCTGGAGGAGAGTGGAGGAAGGGAAAACTATGGTCCAGATGTATCGTAAGAGAGAGAAATCTATTTTAAATTAAAAAAGAAAAAGACAAAGAAACTTTCTTAGATATATATGCTTTTTTAAATTTATTTAATATTTGTATTTTATAATTAGCTTAATTTCACATATCAGCCCCCCAGATTCTCCCATCCTCCCTCCTCCCACCCCCCCCCAGTCCTCCCCCCCCCACCAATCCACCATGGGCTAGCTTTTTGGAGCCTGGGGCCTATGCTGGGACACTTTGCTCAGCCTTGCTGTAGGGAGGAGGGGACTGGATACATGTGCTTTTTTTTTTGCCTGCGTTCTTCCCAAGCTTTAGGATCAAGAGTCTCCAGTATTTTATGACTAATCTCCTTAAGTCTGTGAGGTCTCTAAAGCCATATTTGAGAACCAAACTGTTAAGAACTGTCATCCTGTAGTGTTCTTTATGAGTCTTCCAACTGTTAAACACAACTGTGAGAGTGTGTGACTGTGCCTGTGTGTGTGTGTAACTATAATTGCATGCACATACACAGCATGCATGTCGTGTACAGAGCACAACTTCTGTATGTACTCTGTCAGTTTTGTGGATCAAACATAGTTCCTCAGGCTCAGCAGAAAGTACTTACAGGCTGAGCCATTTCAGTAGTCCACGTTTTATTCTTTTTTTCCTCTGTTTGCTTTTCTTTGATTTTGATGTGTTATCCAAATAGAAATATAAGTACTTCTGTGCTCTTTTTGTTAAGAGAAATCAAGGCTAGGTATTATTTTTCCTGATAGTGTGGAATATAACATTCATTATCTTCTTTTTATATCCCCACAAATATACCTGAGGTCATTCTAAGGTCTGATTCTTTTATAAGAGTTTATGCATTTCTCTCTGAATGCTTATAGAATCATTCATATTCTCAGTTTTTACATTTTAATTTACGGCATAGTTCTTTGTTGTCTATAACCTTTCTATCACAACCGCAATGTGCTCACAAGGTCCTTGGACTTTGCAGTCTCAGTATTTCTGCCCAGGGTAACAACAATAAATTTTTCATTGATGTCCCTCAGTTTCATTGCCCACATTCTCTTTCTGGAACTCCTACTTATTCAAATATTAATTCCAAGTGAATTTCCTTTTCATGCCTTTGTGTCTTGGATCAGGTTTTATCCCGTGTCTTCTGCTTTATTTCCTTGTGTTTCCTATTGTTAAAATCTCTACTGAGATTTTAATGTTGGTATCAGGTTTTAAATTCTCAATGATATCCTTTCAAGTTTGTGAATGTGTGTGCTTATTCTACAGTCATCTTTCAGTAGGGTGGCACTCTCCGATCAAGAGGAAGAGTTGAATGCTTTTTTTATATTATCCATATAAAGAGCTGGTGCTCATGCTGTCCAGCTAGGTTCTCTTGAAGTTGATAGAATATTACCATGATGACACTGTGTGACTTTCCAGGCTGGGTAAGAAGAGGTGATGAAGCTTCTGCATTGTAAGCTAAATTTGTATACTTCTTCAAGTCCCTATGGTAACAGTTAGTTGTGATACTCTGATGCCGCAAGGCTGTTACACAAACTATGACATACAGAATCAACATGGAAAAGCAGAGACCGCATAAGAACAGCTGGCCAGAGCAAAAGTGAATGGTAAACAAAGACAGAGACAGTGAAATGCAGCCAGCCCTCAGATGTCCAAACTCCTCATGTCCAGTGTAACTGAAATTTCTTGAGAATTGTTCATCTGGATATAGACAGGTAAAGCTTTCTCAGTATCATGATCTAAATAGATACTCAAATGATGTACAAAAGCAATGGATAGTGTTGGGTAGGCATGGCTGGATAAAAGGGTATTACTAAGTAATATAAACCCTATATACCTGCAGTTTCAGTTGTTACAATATTTTTATCTCTTCCAAAATATTTTTTCTTCATATGAATTTTCACTTCTTTGATAATTAGTAAGAGCTTGCCTCAAAATATCTTGGTTAGTAACTTAACTAGTTACACTGAAATTTTTTATTGCAGAAAAAAATCATGCTGTGCTACTTTCTTTTAAATATCCACTTTTACTTTGTAAAAATGTAGTCAAAATTTGTATTTCATTACAAGTCAATTTCGAAAACCTTATCATTTATTTTAAAATCTGATAATAAATGTACAAATGAAACCCTTTAATTTTGTTAAGTCCTTTTACTTGCAACAGGGTGATTTTTCCTGAGCTTTGGAAACTTTATCATTAATTTATTATCTCTGCCATTCATAATCATTCTCTTCACTCTTTTCATTGATCTATCCCATTCCCTCATCTATAAAGATTTACTGGACTTCAAGTTTCCTTGGCTTCATTCACACCCTCTTTTAATAATTCTTTACATTTTCCCTCTCTCTTAGGAGGATGTGATTTAGTCATCCTACATTCTTTCCTCTCTATTTTGTGTTCTCCTCAGACTGATGTTCAGTTTTCAATGAAACAAAACCCCCAAGCTTCATTGTTTGCACTGGAGGGGCAGGGTCTGCAGTATGATGCGGAATCAGACATCCACTAAGCATACAGTAGGCCAGTGTCACATTTCACAAACACTGAACTCAGGAACCGCCCAAAAGAAACTTCTGACATTTCAAGTTTTCCTAAAATATAAACAGATTCTCTCTGGGAATGAAGAAAGAGATTTTGTGGTTTTGTTTCTCAGATATCACTGGGGAGTATGTTATTTCATCTTTATATTACTCTGGGTGTAAATTAATCTAAGTGAATTGGTTGTTAATACCCAGAAATGAAGAAATGTGAGAGATTTATGGAAAACTGTCTTGTAGCACAGCTAGCATATGTCTGTTGGGATCGGAGAACTTCAACATAAACAGCGCAAATGGGGAATAGGAAGATGAGATTTCATACCCAACACCCGGCACAAATATTGGGCTTGGCACTAGGCACTTTCATCCATTGGGGAAGCCAAAATCACTTCTGGGAAGACACATCACTGGTTGTTTTCCTTATGTTAACAGTAGAGTTGGGAGTTGGCTAGAGACGAGTGGGAATCTAAACGACACAGCCGCAACTGCAGGAAACCTAAACTGCATAAAAATCTGAGTTCAACTAAAGGTGGAAACACTCACTTCTCAGGCAGCTTTGCTCAGCACTCGTCTCATCAGGATGTAGTACGACCGTGATTGATGTAAATTAGCGTGCTGACCCCATCCACATTTACTTCTAAATAAGCTGATCATACTTCCCCCTCTACATTGGCTATGTCATCCATATTTCTTTCTGGTTCTAATCCATACCTATTTTGCAGTCATTTCTCTTGGAGGAAAGGAAATAATCAAGGGTAATCAGGCAAACACGGTGAATGAAAGCTTCCCTTTCAAGCACAGGGTGCAGATGTATTTTAGCAAATTGAACTTTACGTCTAATTGCACAAAAGACAATCACAGCTTGCTTTATGTTATTAAATGAAATGTAAGAGCAAAGGTTGTGTGAATTTATATATACTTACTGAGGAAACCCTACATTTTGAGGTTATTGAGAAGATAAAGCTGCACTTATTTTATTATACATATTACCTCAGGAAAAGTTTTCTTTATAAGATTTAATTAAAATTAGAGTTACAGTCTATGTATCCTTCTTTATGGAAAAATACTTTAAATACTTCGCACTAATTACTAAACAAAGTTTTTGATTGAGTAGATCTTTAATAATCTAATGAATAGGAAATCTTACAAATAATTTAGTGGATAGAAATTATTAGTAATAGATTAAAATGTTAATAAAAATTCATAAAATACTTAATATACCTATTAAGACTAAACCACCCATTTCTTAGGGTTGCCTTTATAAAACAGAAGAAATTAGTTAAGTATAATTTGTTTTTCTAATAGTATGGCTACTATAATGTTATGTATTACTTGATCCCTGAAGTTATTCACCAAAACATTTTATGTATATCAGTAATTAAATTAAAATTTAAACCAAGTGGATACATATTGATGTGAAACTTATTTTAACATTTTAAAATGTTTAACAAGAACATGTAATTGATGGTATTCTCTCCTTTAAGAGTTTCAAGACCATCTGTCAAAATTCTATGAAAAACGTTATGTATGTGGAGACAGTATAGGCGAGTCTCTTCTCTGTTAGTATTTTAGTCTGCCATTTTAAACAAAAGATAAAATAGGACTATAAATATCCATGCCATGGGTTGTGGATGTAACTCAATTGGTAAAATGTTTGCTTAGCATTCATGAAAGCCATGGTTCCAATGAAGCATGACTCAGAACCAGTCCAGGTGACACACCCAATAATCTCAGCATCCTGGGTGTAATCCTCACCTACATAATTAGTTCTTGGCCAGCCTATGCCACATAAGAAAAGTCTCAAAATAAAATCCACCTCTTTTGAATTTTGTTCTTATTTCCTACACTTCAATTTATATGTTTTCTCATTGCCTCGGATATTTCCTAAATTGATTCATTTTTGTTGTTTTTGAGTGTTTGGATGATTTCTGTGGGGAATTTCGTTCATTTTGTTTTTGATACAGTGTTTCATTATAATTGCTGAGGCTGACCTTAAACTCATTGTGTAGCTCAACTTGACCCCAAAGTCATTGATTCTCAGCAGCCCTCGCTAAATGTTAAGACTATAGACATGCACAGCCATCCAGGGCTCTTTAAGCTGCTCTTTACATTGTGAATTTCTGCTTTTTTGGTATCATTTTAAATTTAATTTTATTGCCAACAGTATTCTAATTTTTTCCTGTATCTGGTTTTAATATCCTCTGCTTAATCTGTGTTCTTTCATGGTATCTGATTTTCCATTGTCTTTTGATGTTTTTAGTCAAACACCACCAATTGCTAGCTGAAAAAATAAGTCCTCAAAATAATCCCATATAATTTCATGCTTAATTTCATGTGTGATCCCCAGCCCTTTCTCACACAAATAAAGACAACACACCATTAAAACTCCATCGCTTAATTTTATGTTTTCATTTAAATTGTTTGCTTGCCTTCTTTAGTCATTAGTCAAGCGAAAAGCAAATGAGATGATGTGCTAATTTCTAGTCAGAAAAAAAAAGAAGAAGAAAAAGACGAAGAAGCCTGAGGTTACCAATAAGCATCTCTGAGAACAAAGAACTACTTCAGCATCTGCAACTGATTTTGTTCCAATAAATTCCTCCCTGCTGAATTTAACAATTACTTAAAAACTGGCATAGTCACTAAACAAAATCAGATGAATAGAAAGGATTAAATAGTCAAGAAATAATGCTTATCAACCTCTCAGGCAAGAACAAAGTTTAATTGTTTTAACCCCCGGAGATCTTTACTGAAATTTCTGCTGTGTATAAAACTTTGAACATAGTTTACAATTCAAATTATTATCTTTTTAATGAGACAAAACATGAGAATAAAATGTTTCCTACATTATGTCTTTATGCAATGTTAAATAAATCAAGCTTTGTTAGAAAAAAGAGAGGGGAGAAACAAATGATAGTTTTTACATTGAGAGTGGCAAGTACATTTTGTGCCAGAGACCACAAACTGCTGAAAGAAAATTTATAGGACTTTGAGTAGGCAGTCTTGACAATTAACTTGAATTTCAGAGTAAACTCCAAAGTTACCTGTGTTTAAGACAATGCTTACATGTTTATCACTATTTACATGGTGATAAAGAGGACTTTTACATACAGACGCATGCATGTATGTACAGTGATTATAAACATATTATATCACTTAAGTAGCAATGATTTTTTGCATGGGGCAAAATGGTGGTGGACTTTTTATGTAGTTTAAAATTTTACTTTAAAAGTATTGCAGTCAATGATTTTTTTTCTCATAAAGCCATGCACTCAATATTGATTCACCAATTGGGAAGCTCTTTCCTGGAGATTATTTTTTTTTTCTTACTCTCAGCATTCCATAGTAGCCCTTAGTTCTTAGTTTAGGGCTGATGTCAGAAGCATCCCCCTTTTCCTGTCCAAAATTCCACTGGTGTCCTCATTGATCAGCCACAGGATGGACTGAGGAAAAGGAAGGGGGAGTTTTGTAACTATGATTTAAAAAAAAAATTAAAAAAAATCACGCTATTGCTTCCATGGTTAACTTTATCAGTGCTCACAAATAAAAATGCTGTTAAAAGGTGAGTACCACAGGAATTATTTTTACACTGTTTCAAAGAAAGAAATAGGTAAATAAAGTAGGCTGTTAATATTTTACACGTCAATCAAATCATCCCACATTTTTATATTTACTAGAAAATTTTCAGCACAGACTTAGGATTGGCTAGATGTCTTCTGAAAGTCACCCAGGAATCCGACGTAAGTTTGGATAATCAATGTATGCTCTGGTATATAAAATAAGCATCCTAAATGAGTTATCTTGATTTTTCTTATCAAGTAAATGCATACCTAAAAGATCCATACATTGATCTTTGATCAATATCTAATCAACTGCACTTCCCTCAGGAATTTTTGCCTTTTCCTTGAAAAACCTGTGTATTGATAATAAAATCCACAGCATTTCTAGTCACTGCAAACACTTCGTGGGGCAGAAAGAAAAGAGCAACTTTGCACGAAAATGAAATACATGAAAAGTGGGGGATTCTAAAGAAAAGAGATCCTTACTAAAGGACACCGTGAAAACAAAGCTCAAAGTTTTCTAAGAAAGAAATGTCACATGAGACTTTAAAAGTAATATTAAAAGTGAGAAATGGACAGTTCCGATTTTGAATTATTTAACTGACTAAGATGTTTTTCAAAATGAGTTCCTTTCTTTTACAGATCATCTCTATTTGTTTGCATATTGTTCCTGACTGGAAAATGAATTAAAAGCATGAGCATAGTTCCTATGTTTTAGCATGTGACTTTCAATCTGTTTGCTCCCTTTTATCACCACTCTGAAATGAATTTTCAGATTTGAATATTTCATCTATGAATCTATAAACATGCACTATTCATTTCTTATTTTTAATTCATACTACCAGAGTAATTTTTCCAGTAATATTTGATCTCGCTTGTTCAAATAACTGTGGGATTCATTTGCTTTATGTTGATTAATAAAAATAGCATACTGATGCTTCATTTGAAATTATTTCTATTCTGTGTGTTTCAATATTCTACATATTTCCTTTAATTTACACAGTTCTTGAATATTAAAGAGGCATAAAAGACATGAAACAAAAGAAACTAACCAAGAACACTGTACCTGTTGAAATTTTAATTGTTAATAACATTGCTTTTATTTCTTTGGATTTGATTTCCTATTAATATAATTAAAATAGTATCAAGTACTACACAGTCTTTGACAAAAAGTATATATTTTCATTAATGTATGACAAAAGTTTTAATAATTGGGAGCCTCTGGATGAGGTTTGACAAGCATTAGAGTATTTTTTACATTCATCATCAAATTTTGATTTCCAAAAGTGTAGTTTGCTGGAATAGATGTGATAGTTTCCTTTAAAAATCTTTGGAAAATTGAAACTCAAATATTAGGTATTGGGAGTCGTGCAGCCTAGTCTTGGATCAGCAATGGGTTTCCTAGGGGCGAGGCACCTGTGGAAACAGACTCTCAATTGGCAGGGTCCAGTAGTCCATGGGTTAGTCTAGTAATTTGCAAAATCCATGCAGTTTGCAGCCTCTTTTCTCTCTCATTATATTGGTTATTCTTTGGGTGGTTTTTAGTTTTACTTTGTCAGTCATACATGCAACAGCTCTAATTATCCCTGGAAATTCTGTTGTTTCTTGAATATTTTCCCCTAAGATTCAGCAGGGTTCTAATGCTTCTCAAATGTCTTATCGGGATTGCTAATTACATCTCCTAATCCTAGGAACTTTTCTGACTCAATTGAGACAGTTGGGTACATATGAGAAAACAGCACTTGGAACATTAACCATTTCTCACAGTTCTGGAAAGGAGAGTAAGGCATGCATACACGGAATAGGGAAAATGCCTCAGGAATACACATAGTGCCAACTGTTGAGAATAAGTTTCCTGGATACCAAGCATATAGAATCAATTATAGGATCTACTATGATCCAATGGGGAAAAATACAATGTAAAATAGGGCACGGATAGAACCATCTTAGCATACACAGGAGCTTATATTAGTGGGAAAAGTATGGTATAGTGAGACGGAGAAAGAGTGCCTTATCAAAGTCTGCATTTTACAGAGAGACTGAGACATGGGACCCTTTTAATCAGAAAAAAAAAAACTGTTTAAAAGCATATCTTACATACATGAAAGAATTGTTTGGGGTTGAATATTGTTGTCCTTAAAGCATTGTACCCACATCTATTACTTTTTAACTTTGTAACCACAGGTAGCTGCCAGTTGACGTAAGTGCTGTGAGAGTCTGGCTCGATTTTTAGTTAAGCCTACAAAAATGCTGAACTCTATGTCTAGAATAAGGTTATGTAGGGTGTGGGAAAATGTATTTGGGGAAGCATAAAAGGGAACAATGGGGGCCTTTATAACAATTATGATGTGTTTCTTAAATTATGAAGTATTTCTTAAAAGTCAAAAAGGAGCCAATAGTAAAGCTGTTCATGCAAGTCTGGCATAAAATAAACAAACAAAACAAAACAAACAAAGAAAAAGAAAAACACGTTGGCTTAAGTATAAGTTAAAGGTGACTTGAGCTATTCAGGGCCAGTTGAGAGCAATCTACTGGGTAGTCACAATTTCTCTTTGCACAGACATCCCTTTTCCACCTCAGGACCTGAACCTCAGCCAAAGCTAGACCCCAGCAATTAAGCAACGCATGTTCCACTGTGGCTAAAAATGCAAGTTTCCATTTTCTGTAAATGGTTCTCTGTATGCTTTTAGGGTAAACAAACTTCAGGCTGAAAAGTTACAGTTGATAGATTTGAATATTCAGTCAGAACCTTGCAACCAAACAAATCTACATAAAATTGCAGTTTCCGGGGAGGTTTTACATATATTTACTAATAATCTAATAATATTTGTGCTAGGTCTGAATATTCTCTGTGAAATTTATTTGCTAATGGATAAATATGATAGAAAATTTGTAAATTTTAATTTCTTCTTTGTAGAGTAGATATGATAATCCTTTTGCTTTCAAAAGTTTTGTCAAATTAACAGGAACATTTTCAAAATACTAAGTAATTATTGGTACAACTGTGTTTCAATCGGCATTAACTTGTTTAGCTTTAATATTTTGTTTTACAATAGGACATATTTGTGAAGATAATGCTAATGTATTACAATGTATTTCATAGGGTAAAAAATATAAATGGAAGATAATATACATAATTTTAAAGCAGAAATCTTGGGAAAATTACAATAAAGTTGATGTTTTATCTTAGAAGCTTTAAAATAAGTGTCTGGTATAAAATACTTTTTAATCATGAAGAATTATTTTTTCGATAGTACTATTCAGGAATCGTGAAGACAAGCCACTTCTAAATAGTATCACATTTCTATACAAATGCCAAACAGTGTTATAAATTCACTTGGATTGATTTAAACCTAATTTCCCTGAGGTTGAGCTCAAAATGAACCTTTTGTATTCATCTGCAGTCTGCTCTTCCCTATAGTCATTCTACAATAACCATTCTCACCTCTAGCCAACCTGTCTTTCACACAGTGCATGAAAGGGTAAGATTGTACAACTGTCTGTAAGAACAAAGTTTCAACAGCATATGTGAGCAGAAGTTATAGGGTATTAGGAGATCCTCATATTTTAGGATTAACTGCAGACTGTAAAGAATGATATGATATTAAAGCAAAATAAAAACCCAACAGAAAACCACAGACAATAAGATCAGTTCATCCATAGGCCATTCTGAAGAAACTGAGGCATCGAGCTTCAGAAACCATAATATGGGCCGGGCGGTGGTGGCACACGCCTTTAATCCCAGCATTCGGGAGGCAGAGCCAGTCGGATCTCTGTGAGTTTGAGACCAGCCTGGTCTCCAAAGTGAGTTCCAGGAAAGGCGCAAAGCTACACAGAGAAACCCTGTCTCGAAAAACCAAAAAAAAAAAAAAAAAAAAAAAAAAGAAACCATAATATGAGAAAGAAGCCATGAGGCAATAATCATAGAATATTATAGACTACATGATTCATATTGGGGGAGGGTCAGACTCAGGTCTGTTTTCTTTTTCATGGATTTTGCACAGAAACTGAAAATAAAAGCCAAAACAAACAACAAACCAATAAAACATCTCCCTGACTATAACTGCAGGGCCAATGAAAGCTTATTCATTTTTTATTTTGTTAGATACGTAAGCAGAACTGTTACAGGATGATCGGATTCAACAAGATAGAATTGGAAGTATTATATATCTATATGTACTTTGAAGAAAAAAACTATATCAGAAAAATTAAGCAAAATACCAATTACTGATCAATTTTATAACCATTGTCCCAGTTGTATGACAATTAGGATTATCTTTTCAGAGGATAGAATGATAGGAACAGGAGCAGAAACTTGACAGGAAGCTTAGGACTGGGACCTCAAAAATCAAAAATTCCCCAAATGCCCTTGGTTCTTAAGCCAGGAATGTCAGCAAATTGTTGTGGTTTCTTAGTCTCTCCGAAGTGTGTACCCCAGCTACAGGGTGTACATTAGTGTGGGCACTGAAATTCTATGCCACTCATTTATATTCCCTTCATGTGAACAACTTTGAAGCTGGATATCTACATTTTTATTGTATAAGTGGGTTGTTTCTATTCCCCACCTTTAGTTCATTTCCTAAATGGCTTTTGTATTACCCCTTCAGAGGAGGAATTGTTAGCCAAGGCTTAGGCCTCACCTTAACCCTTGCTGAAGAGATAGGTAGGATAAGTATCCCTTCAATGAGCTACTGTACTTTTCCCTCCTAGAACTCTTGACATCTAGCACAATCCAAGCAACCAAAGTGAGGTTGCCATGAGATTCACTGGGTCTGCCCACTGTTGTAGAATATTATTTTAAAGTGTGTTATTTTTGTTTATGTTACATTTGTTTAACTGTGAAGCTGTGATATTTTGCCTGTCAAAAACACTTATGGTCTAATAAAGAGCTGAATGGCCAATAGCAAGAGAGGAGGGTAAAATAGGCAGGGAGAATCGATAGAAGGAGAATTCTGGGAGAAGAAAGATCAAGGAATGAGAGAGGAAGGAAGAGGACTTCAGGGTCCTGTCATTCAGCTGCACAGACAGACATGGAGTAAGAAGGAAAGGAATGATGCACAGGAATAGAGAAAGATAAAAGCTCTGAGGCCAAAGGTAGATGGGATAATTTAAGAAAAGCTGGCAAGAAACAAGCCAAGCTTAGGTAGGGCATTTATAATTAAGAATAAGCCTCTGCCTGTGATTTATTTGGGAGCAGAATAATAGGTTCCCCAAAGAGCAAAACAACCAACAACATTTTGGTGCCCAATGTGGGACTGTAGAAAGCTGACCAACAACCCACCTTTGAGAGGTGCAATTTTTCTATTCTCTTCCCTTTTCTTTCTGGCAGTAGTCAGAACCCAAGTGTGCTTCCTTGTTTTATTCTAACACACTGAGCTATCTTACTCCTTCTCTAAATGTCTACTCCCCTCCATGTGGCTGTCCACTGCCATGTGAAGGAATCCTTTTCCATCTCTCCGCTGTTTTCCTGATCAGGGCAGGTGATGAGATTCTGTTTGCCTGTCTTGGATTTTTTTCTTTTAAACACTAATAAATTTTCCTCTGGCAAAGAAGAAAGAAATTGTTTGATGGAACTGGAGAAATGTCTCAGTCAGTAAAAGTGTTTATTGTGAAAGTATTAGGACGTGAGTTCAAATCTCCAGCACCCTCAGAAACAGTATGAGCATGGTCAAACAAGCTTATAACCTTAACTTTGAGGAGTCAGCAAGAGCTCAGTGACCAATCATCTTAGCCATTATGGTGATTTATTTTTAGAGTCAATGAATATACTGACCAGCTTCGTGTCAATTTGACACACAAGTATATGTGTATGGAGTTACTTGGAAAGATGAACCTACAGAGAGAAAATATTCCCACCAAATTTGCATATGGACAAGCCCATGGTGTCTTTCTTTAGACTGATGATTGGTGTGGCAGGGCCCAGATCACTGTGTGCTGTGCTGCTCCTGGGCTGGTATTACTGGGCAAAAAAGCAAGACAATAAGCACTATTCTTCCATGGTCTCTGAATCAGCTCCTGCCTTCAGGTTCCTGCCCTGTTTGAATCACTGCCCTGATTTTTCTTAGTGATGGACTACCCTGTGGTACTGCAACCTGAAATGATGACCCCTTTCCTCCTCATGTTGCTTTTGGTCAAAGTTTTTTATCACAGCGATGGAAACCATAACTAAGACAGCAATAGACCTTATCTCTCTTAAGAGAATTAGGAAGATAGCGACAGTGGAAAACATTTGATATCCTCATTTGTTCTCTGCACAATGGCACATACACTTGCACACGCACACATACTGCATGCACTTGTTTTCTCCCTCTCTCTCTCTCTCTCTCTCTCTCTCTCTCTCTCTCTCTCTCTCTCTCCCTTTCTCCCTGTCTAGCTCCCTCACGCCACCTTACTCCTTCTCCTCACCTCCTCCACAAAAATTTTCCTTCACCATTTGACAAGTAGCCTTAACCTTAAGGCATAGCTATTCCTGAATAACTTCAATATTTCCCACAAATAAAGGATTATCTTACACAATCTCAACACATACATCGGGAATCACTAATGTAATAGAGTTTTTTGTATTCTTACCCTCAGATTGCTTTTAAATCCCTAGAATTCCCCAGTAACCTTTGTTGTAAAATTAATGACCTCAAATCATGAAGTGCACTTAGTCTTCTTTGCTTTTAAGCATCCTTGAAGCTGCAACAGTGTTTCTTGGACTTGTAAATTCATACAATTTTCAAACATGGTAAGCATTTCCTAACTGTATGATAGCATCTGACTCAGTTTGGATGTGATGTTTCCTCGTATTGAGATGTTTCTGTAGACACATAGGATTATCACAGAAACTTCATAGTGTTCTCCTTATGTTCTGTCAACAGGCAAAAGATTCCAATTTCTATCTTTCCCAATATAATTACTTTGCCTTCTCAGTTATGACTTTTATACTGCTAGGATCATAGTTCACACGTGCATTTAAAACATGTATTCAAGTGAGATTGAAAGTATATAAGCATTTATTCATCCTAAAAATTCTTAGTCTATTAGTCAGTTAATGAATTATAGCTTCATGAAGAAAGGTCTGCCTGCCTTTTCCAATAGGTATAATTATTCGTCATCGGGATTATTTGTTTTGATGTTCAAATCCTATGTATCTGCTCACAGCACTTAAGCTACCTTTGTCCTGTGAGTGCCTTCTTCTCTGGCATGCAGTGAGTCTAATTTGTATTATAGATCCCTTGCTTCTTTTGAGGTATTATCCTTTCAAAACATCTCTGATTCTCCTTAGTCAAAAATAGTCTTTGAAGAAAAGATCGGGGAATTCAAGTCTATTGATTACTACTAGGACTTCACATGTCCCAGCAATCAAGAAGGATTTGTATATGCATATAATATACATTTTAATATTTAATATAGGTATAACAAAATGTAAGAACTCACACTAATATCTCCTGTTGCTATGCAAGACCTCAAAAATGACTGTTGTTTCCTCTTTCCTTATTTATTTACGAGAAAAAATAAGTTTGATAAATGTTTAATATATGTATTTACTTGCTCAATCTTCCTGTATGTACAAAAAAAAAAAATCCCGTATCTACCATCATCTCTGCTCTCAAGCGATGCCATTTTTATGTCCATGTTTCAGTCTCTCTCACTCATCCCTGCTGTGGATCACGCCATCTTCACTTAGCTCCCCACCAGCTCTCACACTGAGACACTTTACAGTGCAGGGCATATGCGCATTTCTTCTGTTTACAGCACATCTCATTGCACCTGTACTAGGACCTTCAATCCCTTGCTCAAGTTCTGAAACTAGGCATCACTTTACATCTGCTAAAGATGCTTCTTTACCCAAATTTGGGTACAAAATGTCATTTTTTTAAATCCTCAAAGTAAGAGTCTAATTTAATCTCTCCTTAACAAGTTAAGAACCAAAGTGTTGGTAAAAATGAACAGACATGTGTGGAGTTATCTGCCAGAAAGCAAGGAAGAAAGAATGTCATTCCCACAGACTTACCAAATACACCTTGATGTGGTATTTGGAGTGACAAAAAAGAAAAAAAGAAAAAACAAGTTTCCGTTATTTAGGCAAACTGGTCTTTTTCTTGGGCAAGATTAACAAAATAAATAGAGGGTGTTAATTCATTCTATTTTCATTTTTATATTTATTAAAATCTAATAACATTCCAGTATATTTCTGAGATACATTTTGGTGAAGCCACATTCACATGAAGATGGAAAAGATGTAGAATTAGTTACAAGACAGGAGAAGAAGGGAAAGTGTAGCAAGAATTGTTAGAAGGTCTTAGTAATAAAAATCAAACCTGAAGCCAGGTATTTCGGTGAATGCTGGAAGATCAGAGAAGCAGAACAAGCCACAGTCACCTCACCTTGCCAGTTCCTCAGCTGATCCTGTTTCCTCAGACTGGAAGCCTCCGAGTCCTCATCTGGACAGGTCTCAGCTGATGCTGCTCCAAAGCCTGAAAGCTTAACCTGCCTAGTTCCTGGTCCTCACACCTTATATACATTTCTACTTTCTGTCATCACTTCCTGGGATTAAAGGCGTGAGTCACCATGCTTGACTGTAACCTTGAACACACAGAGATCCAGGTAGATCTCTGCATCTGGAATGCTAGGATTCAAAGCGTGTGCTACTACTGCCTAACCTCTATGTTTAATATTGTGGCTGTTCTGTTCTCTGACCCCAGATAAGTTTATTAGCATGCGCAATATTTCGAGGAACACAATACCACCACAGGAAAGGAGATGGAGGAGGGAGCAAGCACAGCAACAGCAGCTCCACTACCATCCTTTGGAAAATCAGTTTGTGCACTTACTGAAATTCACTTTGACCTCGAATACATGGAAAATCAACTTTTGACTAAGGTGTGACTATTTGGATATTTCCCAAAGCAACAGGACAACTTTTTATACATTTGTAGAAACACTGTAAGAACTAGTTGTGTTCTTGGAATTTTTCACTGAAAATTAATCAGTGAAAAACATTACACCATACACAAAAATTATGCAGAATATATGTGGAGAAGTTGAAACTGTAATTTATAGCAACCAAGTCGGGAGAAATTAGAAACAATTCACAAAGAATAATCTATTGGTACTGAAGTAAATGAAGATTTGTAGAACATGCCAAAAGACACCAACATGAAAGGATTGTACATATGCATACATATGTATATGTATATGAAAGGATTATATATGCATATGACCCTCAAAATTAAAACTTTCTTCTACAAAAATGAAGTGACTAAGGGAAAAGACCTTTATAGTAATCACATATATAATTGGTATGTTAATGCCACCTGAACTCTCCTGACTCATTTAAAACTTAGCAACCCAGCAAAGGTTGTGAAGAAGTCTTAGAAATACGATACATAAGAAGATACACAGTCATTAGACAGCTATATTGAGCTACTATGTTAAACAAGCTGAGCATTCGTAGTCACCAGCTAAAAGCAAATACAGAACATTTTGGAACTCCACTATAGTCCTTTTAGGTGAATTCGAAATAATTGGCACATCAACACAATCATTGAACATTTGATGCCCTAATATGCTAAGGGTGATAGTGTTAATTTTGCATGCACTTATTTCAGAAAGTAAAAATATATATATATATATTAAGTTAAGCAAATTCCTAGACAGTCCATGACCCCAAATTGAACATTTATGTATTTGTTCATGTAATATGTAAATGCATATTAACAGGAGCAGAAAATTAACGAAATGTGATAAAGCAACAGAACTGAAAAGATTTCATCAGCAAACAAGGAGGAATCACTGATACCTAGGAGGGCCTAAATTTCCCTAAAATCCAATGCTGAGATAATAAGCCTCATACAAAAGAACAGGTGCTCTATGAGCCCATTTCTGTGATGGAATATTGATTTTGTTGAGAGAAATCAGAAAGATTTTGCCTGTAGGAAGTAGATTGCCTGGACAGCATGACAGGTAAATTTCTAGGTGTAAGGTTGTGCCATACAGGAACATGAAAGTGAAGGACAATGCCTCTGTCAAAATCCATCCAAGCATTTGCAAGATTATAGTTGACTGTGTTCAGCACAAGGATTCTCAGAAATGTTTCTAATAAGATTTCTATCAGACTTTCAAGTCAACTAAGAAACACAACCTTATTTCTGTAACTATTTTTTCCCTTTCACTTTGTCTTCTGTTGTTATAGAATGACAGAATGTGATAGTGTTTCAAATGTAACTGCATCCAAATACCTAGCTAGAAAGCACGTGACTTCCCCATAAGTACTTAGAGTTAGCTACAGTGCAAACAGTTCAATGGGTCTCATGGTCTACTACATAGAAAGATATCTTAGAAATTGTTTGCTGTAATGTGCATTTTTTACATTTAGTTTCTTACTATGAAAATCACGGAAATGGTTTTTAAGGTAAAGTTATTATAAAATAATAAAAAATAAACTAGAAACCAGAGGGAAAATGTTAATATAGCAAGAATATTACCTCTGTAAAGAAATATTGAGCCCAGAGAGCACAAAGTCTCAACTCATAAAAAATAAAAACATTCACAATGAAAGAAATTTAAACAAGCAGTCTAATTAAAAACCAAGCAAACAACTCTAGTAGGCATTTCCTCAAGGAAGAGAAACAAGTAACCAGTAACCACAAGAAACACATAAAACATTACTAAGCATTTGGAAAATATAAATTAAGCCACAGAGAAGTCTCCTTTCACCCCCTTCCTATCGAGCAACGAGATAAGTCAGTGGAGAAAGCCCTTGCCAGGTGAGAAGTAACACTGAGTCTGATTCTTCACCGCCAACACAAACCCAGGGGCAGCACTTGATGCTGTAATCCTAGTACCGAGGAGACAGAGACAAGGTCATTCCTAGAGCTTTCTGGAAAGACAGTTCAGCCTAATTGGCCAGTGTAGATTCAGTAAGAGACTTTGTTTCAAAAATAAGGTGGACAGCAACTGAGGAAGACACCTGAGAGCAACCTTCACTTGTGCACCACTGCCCCACACACACACACACACACACACACACACACACACACACGAACAGATAAGAACACAAAAACAGTATCAATGTGTAGAGATACACAACACACACACACACACACACACACACACGAACAGATAAGAACACAAAAACAGTGCCAATGGGTAGAGATACACAACACACACACACACACACACACGAACAGATAAGAACACATAAACAGTGCCAATGGGTAGAGATGCACAACACACATGCAAACACACATACACACACACGTGAACAGATAAGAATACATAAACAATGCCAGTGGGTAGAGATGCATAACACACATACACACACACACACACACACACACACACACTAAATCAGTGTTCTCAAAATAGGAGAAAAACAATAATAAACCTGTGTTGGTGACAGTATGGTGAAATTAAACTCCTTGTAACTCGTACACAGATGCTCGGAACTCAGAATGGTGCAGACACAGAGGTAAAGAATACAATGGACATATAGAAAGATGAATACCAAAGTTCCATATACTACACTAATTCCACTTATATACATGGAGAACCGAAATCACGGACATGAATAAGTCTTCATCAAGGTCTGAAGTTCACACTTGCTGTTAGTGAAAACCAGAAATCTCTGTGTGGTGGTATTGTGTTCCAAAATATTGTGTACCTTAATAAACTTATCTGGGGTCAGAGACAGAACAGCCACAATATTAAACATAGAGGTTAGGCAGTAGTAGCACACGCCTTTAATCCTAGCATTCCAGAGACAGAAATTCATGTGTTCAAGGATACACCCAAGCATGGTGACCCACGCCTTTAATCCCAGAAAGCCAGCCTTTAATCCCAGGGAGTGGTGGTAGAAAGCAGAAAGGTATATAAGGCGTGAGGACCAGAAACTAGAGGCATTTGCACTGGAGAGGCCTTTGGCCTGGAGAAGCCTTTGGCCTGGAGAAGCATTTTGGCCTGGTTAAGCATTCAGGCTTCTAGCAGCAGTTCAGCTGAGAGCCATTTGGATATGAGGACACAGAGGCTTCCAGTCTGAGGAAGCAAGACCAGCTGAGGATCCGGTGAGGTAAGATAGCTGTGGCTTATTCTGTCTCTCTGACCTTCCAGTGTTCACCCCAATACTTGGCTCCGGGTTTGATTTTATAAATAAGAACTTTTAAGACTCATGCTACATCTCTGCACATATTTAATAGCCCCCCCCCTTTCCTGGCAGGGCTGAAAATTGCTGTAGCTCTATGGGATCCTCTTAAGAATGTCCTCTGTTTCCCAGGCCTGCTTCACCCAGGGCGGTGTCTCACAGAGTACCTGCTGGGAGACAGCAAGGGAAGTAACGGTGTGGAGACCTTACCACTTCACTTCCACAGATGGCCATTCTGATGGGATGGTTAAGCTGCAGAGAGAGCAGGAGGTGGCTGATGCTGTGCATACTGTATGGCATCCTAACGCCTCCCACTTCAGACATATATACCTCTTCTTCCACATCTTTGTGCAGTTCCCAAAAATACACTTAAAAGTTGCATTGTGTAAAACAAATACAGCTGCACGTTACTTGACAGCTGCAAGAAATGTTGAAATTTGTACCAATCCATCCCCCAAATTTAAATAAACCTCTAGACAAAGGTGGTGGCTCACACCGGCTATGCCAGGACTTAGAAGGCTGCAATATAAGGATGGCCATGAGTTTAAGTCTAGACTGGGCTACATAATAAAGTTTCAGCACAGTGTAGCATGGCACCTTAAACAAACCTCTAAGGACTATGTGGAGAAAGTTTCTGATAGTTTGAATTTTCACGTTTTAATGGAATACTTTGGTACAGCAAAATTAAGCTATTTTGGTTAATAATTTGCAATTGAAATCATCTTTATATTTTCTAAATGGATTTAGGAAATGGCTCACCTCGTGGTATTATGAAATGTGAGGGGATTACAGGTTCCTGAGAGGAAGACTCACAGTCTTATGACCTAACGTGATGAGATTTGTTTCTGATGTCTTGTTTTCAAATTTAATACGAATGTAAAAGAGTGTGTCTACTAATGGATTCATTCTTTTGGAGGTTGTATATTACTAAAGATGGGATTCACTATGAATAGTATTCCAATTGAAATGTTTGCGAGAGGAAAGAACACCACCCCACTTTATTGTGAAATTCTTAATAATATGAAAGCCAGTAGTAAGCTTTGACTGGCATACAGAAGGTAAAATATTCACTGCTTAAATGCTTCAGTGAATCTTTAGTCAGTCTGATGATGAGGACTGAAGACTGTACAGATAAGGGAAAGGGTTTTTAAGGCATGGAGGGGAAAAATGAACTGCAGGATGTCAGAAATAATAGGAACAGCTTCAATTAAACCAGGAAGAGATTGATTAATGCTAAAAGCCATAGGGGTCAACAGTAAGAAAATGCCCCCGAGTAAGGAATAACTAAGGAATTATGTGACAAGAAAATAAATTAATTTAACTCAGAAGCCAGGGAAGCATCATTATCAAGAAGTGAGTCAAGGTCAGTATTAGAACAATGAAATAACTCAGAAGAAATTCCAATTTGGCCTGAAGATCTGCAGTGAATAAAACGATTAGAAAAAGGACAGAAGCAAGAGGAGAGGTAGAAGAGATGCTCTGGGTCTCTGTAACATGCCGCCACACAGTCCCCAAACCATCATGCTCAATTCTAACTTTAATTCTATGCCATGACAAAGTACAAATTGTTTTACAAGCCCAAGTAGCTCTTTTGTAGCAGATTAGATTTGTAGTGTTCTCCAACTTTTGTGGTATCAATGCTATGCCATACTCAACTTGAAACTACCCCAAGGTATCTGCTGGCATAGAAAAAGTAATAATAGTCTCTTTATAAATAGGCATGAGTTGGCACCAGTACAGTACTATTTATATTACACAAAGGGAGGCACTAAATCCACAAAGGCATATTCAAATTTATGTAAAAAATTTCTGGCTCAAAATTCATATCTGAACAGGGTGTGATGTTATATGCCTGGAATCTTAGCATTAGAGAAGCTGTCACAGGAGTTCAAGGCCAGCTGGGCTACTTAGGGAAACAGTGTACCAGTCGAGGGATGGAAAAGGAAGGACGCTTTTAAAATGGAAATTAAAAATCCATATCTTTTCAAAAAATCAGTCTACAGAACCAGACAACCACAATAGCAGCAAAATATGGCCAAGATTATCTTGGATCTCATAACTGGACAAGAAATCGGAGTTAAAAGGGAGTTTTAAAAGAACTGGAAACTAATAGGGTAGAAGTAGAAAAGTGGATTCAATCATTCTCTGGATATCTATAGCAATGCTTTGGATAGTAAGGAATAATAGTAAAAAGAATGAGAGGGCCTTTTTTTTTTCTTAACAACCAAAGATAGAGTTACCCCAAATCGAAGTATCCTCTTGCTGTGACCATAAGCAAAAAGATAAAGTCAGAAATAATGAGGCTTTTGCAAACTCAAAATTAGTGGGGTTACTCTTCAGAATAATCTAAATACCCATAGTTGAAGAATTAAAGGAAAAGTGGTAAACACGTGCACTGTTATTATTCAGCTATGAAGAACAAAATCTTAATATTTACAATGAATTGGATGGAACTAAAGAACGTTGTTCTAAGTGAATTAAACCAAATAAAGACAAATATTGGTATTTTCTCCCATATGTGGAAGTGAACAAAACTGGTCTAAATGAAGAACAGCGAGTAATCGAGGTTTCGGGGATTAGGGATGCACATGGAACAAGGTTACATGTGATTGTCACAGCCTATGTGCATTATGAAATTATGCACTGCAGCTTGTTCGTATGCATAGCTAAAATATATTGACCCAAATGTAAATAGTATGTAGCAGTGAAAAGATGATGTATACAAGCAGTTCCACTTCACCTCTTTTTTTTTTTTTTGAGCTGAGGATCGAACCCAGGGCCTTGTGCTTGCTAGACAAGCGTGCTACCACTGAGCTAAATCCCCAACCCCTCACCTCTTTCAAAACATCAGAAAGGGATTAAAAAAAAACAGCAATATTTCAGGACCATAATCATGTTGTGAATATTTAATGACAAGGGAGGAAAGAAAAGAAGATAGTAGATACAGAATTGAGACTCTTAGAAAGGGCCGAGAGAGTTCAATTTGACAAAATGAAGTTGTCCTTTGAACAGTATTGCTTTGAACTATGTGGGCTCACCTAAATGTGTATTTATTTTCTTTTGGAAAGGTGTAGCCATTGAGAGAGACAGAGAGAGACAGACAGACAGTCAGTCAGACACACACACACACACACACACACACACAGAGAGAGAGAGACAGAGACAGAGAGAGAAAGAGAGAGAGAGACAAAGAAACATGTAGGCAACAAAAGATAAAAAAAAAACTAGGTACTTCACGGGTCTGTTATCTGTGAAATATAGATAGGTCACAGTCTGTTCTATAATTTTCTACACTAATGGTTATGCATATTACAAAAAATTAAATTTCTAGGTTGGAGAAATGACTGAGTTATTAAGAATGCATACTGTTTTTGCAGAGGACCAAGTATGACTCCCAGAACCCAAGCCAGGTGGCTTAAAATCACATATAATTATCTGATCTGGAATTACACTCTACCCTTTGTGGGTAACTTTACTGATATGCACATAGCCCCACATAACCATAGATACATACACAGAATTAAAATGATCATTTTCAAAAACATTAAAATTTGCCAAAACATTTATATATAAACAAAAACTTTACAGGGTACCACTAGTAACAAAGAACCTACAAGAGTATAAAGACACCATGTTAAGTCATTACTGCAGAAAAGTAACTGCAGTTCCAGGTGCATTGCTGACATTACAACGGAGCTATCTTCTGTGCTACAGTTGGATGTTCCTGTTGCAGGCATGATTTCAATGCCTGGGATACTAAGAGAGCTGTAAACAGTTCAGGTCATGCCTGCTGCGAGTTGTATCACAGGAAAAGTGATTTCTCTTGCTTCTTGCATCTTGCATAGAGTTTACTGTATATGAAGCCCATAAACTGGACTAGACTATCAGTGAGATTTTCCAACAGCTGCAAGATAAACTAGCAAGAATCCAAACTTATAATTGAATGTCTGACTGCATAGATGGTTGCCTTTAATTCCTACATTGTGTAAGTGTCCACCATCATCAATATTTGTGGCAAGAAACACAAATATAAACCAAAGTGAATAGTTTCATTGCTCAATAGAAACAGCAGAGGTTTTTTTGTTTCCTGTTTTTTTTATTAAGAAATTTTTTATTTATTTTACATACAAATCACAGATTACCCTCTTCCTTCCTCCCATCCCTCCAGCCTTCTGCCTCAACCCATCCCCTACAAGAAGGTAAGGCCTCCCATGGGTAGTCAGCCCAGTCTAGTACATTCAGTAGAGACAGTTCCAAGCCCCTCCCCCTGCCTCTGAGGGAGCTCTGGGTTTAACTACGAGATGCTGCCTTAAAAAAATAAAAACAAAGTAAAAAAATGAAAAAGCTGGAAGGGGGTGGATTTCCCCAATATCCCCAATATCAACCTGAGGCTTCCACATGCCCATGCTAACATGTGCATGACCCCCCCACAAACTAGCACACATTCACATGAAAAAAATAAAAGAAAGCAAACCAATTACTCATTCTATACAACTGGAGTGGAAAAAAAAACACCCTTTTAGTGTTGCTTGAGAGATTAAAAAAAAAGAAAGAAATAGCTGTGTTTAATAAATACTATAAGATCAACAGCTGATGCTGATCCACGACTGCAGTTTGGCTGTCACCAGTTTTAAGCAAATTTAAATGCGTGAGCAAACCCAGAAACCAGGGGACCGTGATCTAAAATCATAAAAAGCAATCAAACAACTGTAACAGAAAAGATACAGTATCTTCAATAGGACGACAAATAATTAGGTAATTTTTTAAATAATAATGCATTGATAGTATAGAAAAACAGAAGTGAATGATTCCTAATTGACAGCGAAGTGGGAAGGGCATCAATACAGAAGATGTAAGTATGTGTGGGTACGAGCAAGCAGTGTGCACACAGGGTGTCTGGAACTTTATTCAGATGGGGGAAGAAAAACACTAATACTCTCTGTTGCCTCCACTAGATAATATTACACATGACAACTTCATTTTGATAAATGGTGTGGTTTATAATGTGATGTTTAGGATAAACCATAAAAAATAAGCAAGTAGCATTCAACACGATAATAGCTAAACTGAATTCATAAACTTTTAGAGCAGAAAAGTAAATGATAAAAACTTCAATTTGAGAGAGAATTAAAGCATTTTCATTGTGTTTCATTTTGCATAATTTCCGCTGCCTTCTGAAGCTGTTTCTTTTGAGAATATCCAATCAATCAATGATTATGTCTTCTCTACCTTTCTTTATACACATTATAGCTTCCAAATGTGGAAAATAGTGCATACCATTCAGGTGTTCAGTGATCATACTTAATTTTTCTGTTATGTTGACGACACTGCTCATCTTCCACATCCTCTGCTAATTGTCCCATGTTTAAATTATGAACGGATTTCCACGGATTGATTCATCTTTTTATTATGGGTTCCTGTTGCTGCTTGGCATGACTTAAATATTTTTGGTATTATTAAACATGCTGCATTTGGTTTCTGGGTATTTTTAAATCATTATTGATAACATTGGGCTTTATTCTGGTACTATCACACTTTGCATATTTTTAAAGATTAATTCTTCATGGAAAATCAAAGTAGTAGCTCTTGGGTTAACTTCTCTCTGCCACAGAGTAAGGGTACTCATGTAAAATCAATGATCTGTAAGTCTGATATTTATTTTTATGGCAGATATGACCACCACTGTTCCTTTGTGAACATGGGATACTATTTCCTTTGAGACCTGGAAGAGACTTACTTCCAAGCCTTCTATGCCTTTTACATAGGATGAACACTGAGGCCAGCTTGGGAAAATATATATATAATTTTTTCTGTGTATAGCTTTCTAATTTTTGGTACTTGACATTGGTTATTGAAAGGTAAGAACAAAGATTATCTCATGTTTCAGAATTTTAACAATTTATCCTTAGTATCACTGCTTCAAGGCAGAACATGGACAAAACAATGTTTTAATGTTAGTTGATTCCTGTTTCTTGGGAACACTGCCATTATTGCCAAACTGGTAATTTGAAAGGGAAAATATTAGGCTTTTACTTGTTGCTAGAAATCATAACATAAGGCAGGGGGAAATGTTGATAAGTTAAAGATACGCACATGAAGTCTGTATTTTGTGCATCTTTTCATGGATAGATTTTGGTTGTCATAAATAACACTAGTTATTCAAGCACATTTAAAAATGTGATTATCATAGCATATCAACTAGAGAAACTATATAAAACATTAGCCATGTTGCTTCAATACAATAGATAAACACTCCATAAATAAAAATAATTTTTCTTAGCAAATTATTATACTTTTCTCAAAAATCTGCTCATGACTACACCATACAATTTATCTCACACACAGACATTAAAGTATATGATATTTTTTACATTTCTTTCGTAGACACTTCACATACTTTAGGACAAATGAGATTGGAATAGAGTGTCAGACAATAATGATGAAGATGTACTGAACAAAAACAAAGACCATGAAATCATTAAAAGTAAACTGTGCATCCAACGAAAATGTATCTCTATGAGGAATCAGTAACCATGGGAAGAATTGTAGCCCTTTCACCACAGAAGAAACAGTGAAGGAAACTTACTGTCTCAGTGAGGAAGGTGGCTGGGAAGAAAAGAATGAAATGTCACAGAGGAAATGACGGCACTACAACACATCCTATTATGGGAGAACTTGGAGATATTTCACAGTAATGCACTCAGCTAGGAGTGTGACAATTTACCCTGATATGACAAAGATGCTCATTCTGTGTCGTGGTCTAGGAAGAAAATTAATCTATTTAAACTGCTCTTGTTTATTGTTTTATTTACTTATTTGTTTATTTATTATTTCATAAGAACAAAGCACTCCAATTTTCTTGCTGTTTTCTATGACTGTATACTTCATGATATTAATTTACCAATTGCTTCCATTTTCATATTTTTCTTTCTACCAGAGAGCAATGTTAAATCTTTGACAATAGCATCTTAATGTAGAGGACATATGATCACTGCAGGATTTCATTTTGGTACAGATATATTTGGTGGTCTCACAAAATCCTAGCCAACTCTCAAAGTCATTATCACTAACAAGTAATGAACCTACATGTGTATGTCATGGTACGAGGTTCAAAGAAGGAGACTTCACCTCTTGTAGCAGTAATCTTAAAAGTTCTTATTAATAAAATCAAACCTGAGCCAGGTATTGGGGTGAACATTGGAAGGTCAGAGAGACAGAACAAACCACAACTAACCTCACCTGGCCAACTTCTCAGCTGATCTTGTTTCCTCAGACTGGATGCCCAGAGCCCTCATCCAGAATGGGTCTCAGCTGAACTGCTGCTCAAAAGCCTGAATGCTTAACCAGGCCAAAATGCTTCTCCAGGGCAAATGCCTCTCCAGGGCAAATGCCTCTCCAGGGCAAATGCCTCTAGTTTCTGGTCCTCATGCTTTATTTACCTTTCTGCTTTCTACCACCACTCCCTGTGATTAAAGGTGTGGCTTTCTGGGATTAAAGGTGTGTATCACCGTGCCTGGCCGTTTCCAATGTGGCCTTGAACTCACAGAGATCCAGAGGGATTTCTGTCTCTGGAATGCTAGGATTAAAGGCGTATGCTACCGCTGCCTAACCTCTATGTTTAATATTGTGGCTCTCCTGTTCTCTGACCCCAGATAAGTTTATTAGCATACACAATATTTTGGGGAACACAATACCACCACATTTCCTCTCTTTTTGTCTAAAATTAAAAAAGCTTATAACTAATACAAGAAAAACTATCCAATAAGTATATACAATACATATAGTCAAGATTACATTAACGATGTCTAGTCCATTATATTAACAATGTCAAGTTCAGTAATATTTGATAAACTCAGACAAAAAATTTTCATTACTTATCTTATTTAAAACAAGTAGTTCCTTTTTAAAAGTAGATTCCATAATCTCCCTTTTTATCTTATCATATCCATATTCTCTCTTTTTTCTTTTCATAATACATTCAGTAGTCTACCTTTTGTCATTTTTATATCTTCCCCTTTTTCTCCAGTGTAGATTCAGTGATCTACCTATTTATCCTAATATTTCTTTATCTTTTTTCTCAGAGTAGATTCGATGATCTATCTCAACCTCTTGTTCTCTTTGGTGTCAGACCTAGAACCAAACTCTCTATCCATCAGAAAAATTTCACAAACATGTACACACACCCACACCCCCCCCACACACACACAAATACACACACTCACACATACACACACTCCACCACCAACTCAACCACCACTACCACTACCACCACCAGCAGCAATAATATAGATCATCCAAAATACCTAATGGCATTGGTAAAGCTGGACAATATCTAAGTAATTAAAGTCAGAAATTTGGGAAACTACCATATCCCAAAGAAAGCCAAGGATACAGGTCAGTTAAATATACTATGTTCTCCCTATGGGATCATAGAACAGATGAATGAGAAGGAAGGAAAAAAATGCAAGTACAACAATTAATAAGATTTAGTTGGTACCTACATACCCATTAGTATATGACAAGTGACAAATGCACTAAGTAATTAAAAGTTAAGAGGGGAAAAATGGAGTGTAGAGAATCTTTAGCTACTATGATTACAACTTTTACACAAAAAAAACCTCAATCCAGTAAAATTCTCTGTTTAAATGTCTCTTTGAGATTCTGTCCTATGTTGTTTTGTTAAAAACTGAAATGTAG